>JALBZZ010000670.1:0-17598 GCA_038051095.1 Globisporangium irregulare
ACAAGATCTTACCCTGGATCTTGCCACCAGTCTTGCGTCCAGCGATGACGTCCATTAAAGTCGTCTTGCCAGCGCCAGACGAGCCCATCAACGCAGTCATTGTACCTGGCAGCGCGTATCCGGTGATTCCCTTGAGCAAGTCGATGGTTTCCTTCGGGTTGCTCGGCAGAGGCACAGTGTACCACAAGTCCTTGAACGCGAGGGTGACTGGAACAAAATTCCTCTCGTGGTTTTGAACAGCGATCGCCACTTCACCGGCGTTCGAGGAAGAGCCCGGTGTGGACGACGAGATCTTTGGCGTCGTGGCGAGCGCGTAGCTACTCTCTGCTTCGTTCTCATTCTTGCTCGTGATGCTCACGTTCTCTGGGCTCTCGTAGCGCTTGTACTCGAGCACGAAGTATGAGAAAGACATGAAAAGCACGTAGACGATCACCAAGTAGATCACGCTGTAGACTACCCACTCCTTCTCCGACGGGATGTCGAAGAGATCCAAGTAGTACAGACCCATGGTCTTGCCACTGAACTCCTCGCAGTAGTTCACGCCGCCGTGCTCGCACACGTCCAACTTCGACGAGCGGTATTCGTTCACCGCCATGGCGCGCACGCTCCAGCTGATCGGACTGAGCCAGTACAGCCAGATGAAGTAGTCTGGGATCTTGCTCTTGAGCACCACGAAGCCGGCAAAGAGCACGAAAAACAGGATTGACACCATCGCCAGCGGGTTCGCGACGTTCACATTCGGTGACACCGCCGACACGAAGAAAAACCAGGCGCCAAACGCCATGTTTGTCAGCAGGAGAAGCGCTTCAAACATGAGGAACGGACCCGCAGACGATGTGAAGCCGCATACCCAGTACACCAATGACCCGAAGAAGACCGTCTCAACCGCTGCAAGTGGGATCAGACTCAGCGAATTTGCCAGCACGTAAGACGACGTGCGGTAGAAGTTGGCGCCGCGCTGCTTGTAGAAAATGTCGCGTGCTGCGATGAACGTCGGAATGAGCGACATCTGACCGAGCGACAGGAACAACACCGCAGAGAAGATGACTCCGATCACGACTTGCACTTTCGTTGGGTTAAACTGGTAGAACGTCGTGGCGTATAGAATCCCCATCAAGACGATCATCACCGCGCGGCCCATCAGAAACGGCGTGTTACGGGCTGTCACGAGCGACTCGCGCTTGATCAGCGCGCGCGTGTTCCCCCAGAACGTCTGGTGGAACTCTGGCGTTGGATCCATGTGGTCCAGCACATTGTCCAGCAGCTCCGGGCGGTGCGGAGCGACGAGCGAGGACAGCATGGCGTCGTAGATGGCGGAGCGTCGAAATACATCGGCAAACTCGCTTGGGAAGCGAGGTTGCGGGCGAGACTTGTCACCCACGTCAACTTCGTACACCCGCTGCTCCTTCGTGCCGAGGTCGAGTAGGAAATCGGCTATGTCACGTCCTGGAGGACACACAAAGCCCAGGTCCAGGAAATAGTCGACGACTTGCTCGCGAGGGCCGTGATACATCACCTCACCCTTGTTCATGATCATCACGTCGTCAAAGAGCGCGAACACCTCTGGCGATGGCTGCAGAAGCGCGATCACCACGGCCTTGCGGAGCTTCTTGGCGATGCTACGCTGCGTGTTGATGATGTCGTAGGTGGCGGCACTGTCCAGACCCGTACTGATCTCGTCCATAAGGGCCACATACTTCATGCCGAATTCCATCTCGCCAGTTGTCACGCGTTTGCGCTCGCCACCGGAGACACCGCGCGTCATCGCATCGCCGACGATTGTGTTCTGGCAGTTGTCGAGACCGAGCTGCTGGATGATGACCTCAGGGTAGTGCTCGAACATGGCTCTCGCGGCGGCAAGCGCCTCTTGGTTCTCTTGCGGACTGCCGTTTGCCAGTAGCTCTTCACCACGACGACTGAGCTCTCCGCCGCAGAAAGTGTGCGCGAACTCGAGCGTCTCCTTCACAGTCAGCGTCGGGTAATGCTTGTCGCGCTGGTTCACGTACGCGATAAACTGCGGCAGCACCTTCTTGATTTCAGCCAGCGGCTTGCCGTTGTACGTGATGTCGCCGTCCGCAATGATGTTCTTCTCCATCGGGAAGCGACCACTGATGATTTTCATGAGCGAGGACTTGCCGGAGCCCGGCTGACCCAGCACGAGCGTCGTCGTCCCAGGCTTGAACACGCAGCTGACGTTCTTGAGGATCTCCTTGTGCACGACGGTCTTCTTGGCGACGAGGCCTGCGAGCCCTTTCTTGAACTCGTTCGCGAGCGTCGGCAGTTCCACTATCTGGGACGACGCCGACGCCGATGTCTCGGAGGCCACAGCGATTTCCGCCGTGAGTGACAGGTTGTTCACGCGCACCTCCATCTGCGGTAGTGCGCGACCTAGCGCTGCTTCGAGCTTGGTCGCCACGTGGTCGTGGAGCGCGTGCGGACCCTGTGCCATCAGCGCCTTGCCGGACGTGTACGCGATGCGTGGCTTGAGCTCGTCGGCAGAGTGATAGTCGGTGACAATGGCATCAGACCCGGTACTCTCGCTCGTCTGGAGAATCGGCGCATCGGATGCAGTCATAGTGTTGGTGCGCTAGTGATGCTACTGCTGCTGCTGGTGGTTGGGTTTCAAAGGTGTGGCAACAGATGCTGCTCGTGTGCTGGTGGTGCTCTGATGTGGACGATGGATGGAGAATTGGTAAGTGAGCGACAGTGAGTGGCCGAAGCGGAGGGAGCACAACGCATAGCACGACGCATAGCGCGTGATGCTTTATGCTGCTGTGGCTCTCTGCTGATGACGCCTGCGTTCAGAGACGACCGCCATACCGAGGCGTCTACATGCGCTTTTCGTATGCGGACGTACACTTCGAAGTCCAGCAAAAAAACAGTTGAGCAATTAATTGTACCAATAAAACCATTTGGTGGGCTGGGTTTTTGCTGTTGGTGATGAGTCCATTTTGCTGAAGCGGCGATTTCGACAATGCGCACAATCAATTGTGAAATGTACCGCCCATTCGATCTTCGGCTCACTGGGCCTACGCAACAGCCCAAGATGAGTCCAAATCCAATCAGAGTCATCAATTCACAATCGTAATCAGCTCTCTCGATGCGTGGGATCTCAGTGTACTAATCGAGTGAGCGAGTGCCTATGAATACACTTCACTCGCCTTGGCTGAGCGAACAGAGAGTGCCAGGCACAAACGAAGCATGTTGCACTCTGGAGTGATTTGGTTGATCCAACTAAGTCGCTTGATCACCACCCCTCACCTTGACGAACGGGCACGACGCACCAAGTTTACTGTCGTTCCAGTCGCTCGCGAGGGGCACAGCATCAGAAAACATAGTCGATGTTAAATGCAGGGAGGCCACGCATGTGTCGTCACGTTAAACGAGAATACAAATATACACCAGGTGTCCCGGAGAACGCCCAGAGCGAGCGCAGCACACCACCAAGCGATAACAGAACTCGGTCTGGATTGTCTCTAGACAGCACAGCTAGCACCTACACAGCACTGTACTTGCTGTCGGCATGGGGGGAATGTGGGTTTATCGTATCTATCAATTGTTTAGCGCCCGTGTCCATGCGTGCCTGCTGCACCCGTCATCGGGACAAGCGCCAGAACTGTCACGCTTTTCCACCTCAACACAGGATAACCAACAGTAAAAGAAAAAAACGAATAGGAAATACATCCACCACTTGCTACGATAGAATCCAACCTGACTCAGCGCAATTTCTATGGCTTGCTGGACCTTCCGACGCGACTATTGGCTATTTCAGGCAGAATCACTATTTTCGTTGAGACTGCGCCGCGAACGATATCTTCGTCTTGGGCGCGCTCAAAGGCTCCTGAATATAGAATCGTACTCATCCACGATCTCGCCGCCGTTGTGTATATCCACGTCGTGTTGCAAGTGATGCCTTGGATACTGTAATTAAAGGAACCGCTGAGAAGAAACCTCCGATCGATGACACTGAACTGGGAAACATCGACAAATGGCAATCACAGGATAAAACTACAGAGCAACAGGATTCCCTCGAGCTGTGCTACATCAAATGCGTACCTTTACATGGTTGGAGTGCGGTGGATAGTGGATCTTGGTTCTGTTACGCCGCAAAAGTGGGATCAAACTAGAGTGATTGAACGACTTCGTATAATCTGTTATTACACGAACTCTAACACCGTGATCATGCGCATCCATTATCGCTTCTGCTATCTGAAGATGTGTGAACAAACAGCGCAACAGAAAGACACAATGCAATTAGCTCTGGAGACAAACACGTCCTACCATCGCGCGCGGTAACAAAGCTTACCTCGTAGCAGGTAATGGTGTATATACACACATCCAGGGTGTCTTGAGCGGACTGGAGGTAACTTAAGAACTTTAAAAAACAAGACCCCTCTGCCTCTGCCGCGTGGAGATTGTGGTAGTCTGGATCTCGACACCGTCGATTATGTAGGAAGTCCCAGCACGGGAGTCGACGATCAGGAAATCGTAAGTACCCAGATAGGTACTTCGTGGTGGCGGGTTGTGTGGCGGCGGGGTCCTCTTGGATAGAGTATTGCGTGTCGGTGCCCTTTCGGGTGACTACTCGTAACTAAAATCAATTTCAGGCTTGTTGCCCTTCTTCTCGATTTCCAACGCTCTTCCTGGTGCTGGGACTCGAACTCACTTCGCTGCCATCACTCCCGGCGTCGCTTGTTCCGTGTCCTCGTCCGCTTACGTTACGAGCATTAGTACTGGTCCTCCTTCCGCTGCTACCGCTCCCACTGACTCGGACTCGGCAATCTACTCCGCCAATGCTGCATCTTTTCTCGCGACTGCCTTTTTCAGGCCCGAGCGCTCGAGCCCGAGCAAGTCTACGATGAGAGGCAGCCCCGCGGTCTTTCTATACTAAGTTTTCTTCATGAAGAGACCACCACTGCGGAGGAGGGTCATCGCCGTGAGGAGTTCATCATTCTTGATCACGTGGCACTTTTTTCGCTCCATTTGCGAGCTGTTGGCTCGCGCCAGCATTGCTACTGCGTCGGCCGTGCTGTCGTTGCTGCTGCTGTCGTTGAAGTTAAAGATGGATGAGAACCTTCGCTCCAAACAAACAACAAGTGGCTCGGATCCGGACCCGAGCCATTTCCTAATTGAGCGAGAATTCTCGCTTTTTCCGATAGTTAACCATTGTGAATTCACAGCAAATTCTTTTCCGTTATCCAAATTACCAAATGCAAATACGAAAGTTGCTGAGTGCTTCAGACTACCTGAACGTATCGATGTGCAGATAATCAAGATTTGCACACCTCATTCCGACCCATAGCGTTCTCAGAGACGGTCGAAATGTCGCTTCATGTACTGGAGGATGCAGCCGCCACGGTGAACCACCACAGTCTCGTCGTTTTTTTCTGACTCCCCGTTTGCTCCAGTTCAGCGAACCGTGCAAGAGATATTCGCCATCAATAATGCAAAACTGTTTGTCCAATTCCACACAACAACAAATGTTAAGTGACTGCAGACCGTCATCTCAACCGTAATGAAAGCAAACAAGAGAGCAATTACCTTGTTATGCATTGTACGGCTGGAAAAACGAACTGCGATATTGTTGCTGTTAAGTAGTTCGATCTGCGATCCGCGCAGTTCTGCTTGTCCTTCGTCCATCAGAAGCTGGATTACAACGCCTCTCTCCGCCAATTTGACTCTCAAAAGCGCTCGTCGCAACTAAAACAACACGCACGTCAATTATAATTAAAACACAAACATCCGCCACAAATGCTTCGAGTTGCCATTACGTACCGGTTTGCATGTGAAGCAGTAGACACTGACGGCAATCGTTGCTGTTGCGTTGTCGATGTACTTGGTCATAGACAGCAGCGACGATCCTTCCGCGTGCGCCTTGACAGAGTAGGTGCGAGCACACCCGCCGCGCTCGTGAAAGTCTCGACAGGGACACGCTTTGTTGGGAAACACGAATTCCTCGACGCATGTTGAAGACGCTCACGTCTGAGAAGAAGCCTGAGACTGATAATTTAGGTCTCTCAAATCGCATTGTTTTTCAAAGTACATAAGCTGAGAAAATGCATATTTATCAAACACTTTACAAACAGCATTTGGCTCAACTCCCACGAAAATGCTCACAGCCTCTTCCTTTCCAAGCCAGCCCAGATTGCGCAAAACCTCACACGACTTTAAACCCAGAATGGCTCGATTTCTCCGGACGAACTTACAAATTTTATACCACGATTATCGGTATACAAAAATACCAAGCTAGAAAACATCTGAGAAAAATTACACCGGATTAAAACCGGATTAAAGAGACCCAGCTCATTTCCGAGTCAACTCTTTTTTTGTTAAAACAAGGTATTTACTCAACATATTGAGAATTCTCAATAGCAAATGTATCGAAAATGGGGGGGAATTTTCGCTCCAATAGGAAATGACTAGGATTGTGTAAACCGATACCGACTAAAGCCAGCTTTCAAAGATGAGGTCAACTTATTTGATGTGGGTAAAAATGGTATTTAGAATAACATATGACCTTTCTTTAAAATATTTTTGTCTTTATTAGTTAAATAGTATATTTTCAGATATTGAGAGCTAATTTGAGCTATTTTGGTAATGTCTAGCAATAATTTAGTAGTTTCTCTAAACTATTGCTACCAGCACGTAAAATACTTGAAACACTGACCTTTTCACTCATGTACCCACTTCAGCTTTATGGTGTACCGCTGCGAGTGGCACACTTGCGTCGTTTCAGGAAAATTTCGATGAAGTGGATGAGACCCTAGCCCACCCATATCACAACGCCACGGTGGACCAATGAACGCGAGCCATTTTGAATCAAGTATACATACCAAATAGTATAGTGTACGTGGTATTTTGTACAGAGCTGCGCATTATTCGGGTCAACTGAACTGCAGGACTGAAACCTGTCAGTGCTACATTTTTATACGTGTATTTTTATCCGTAGAATCACGCCAGTGGGTTCACTTTTGCTCTTCTTGTAAATCATGAAAAATGACTTTTCAGACCATCATCCTTTGTTTCTTCAGGATCGAATGAGCACCACACCCTTCGAACCCATGAATCCAACTTTTCACCTTCGCATCACAGCCGCTCACTCATACTGGTGTGTGCATATATGATATTACATGTCTGTCACTTCAGTGCAGGTGCGAGAAAGGTTACCCTTGAATGGAGGACAAAGTCTATTTGGTTTGTCGTCACGCCAAGCCATTTTCTATTATTGTGAAAGTGAGGCAGAGCCACTATCAGAAACCACACGATAATCCGTCGAGTTACGCTCCGCTTTTCTTGGTCACATGAGGTTGTTTCCACAACCCTAGGTGCGTCCCAATATAATCCACTGGTTGGGTCGAGTTGAGAGCTTACCCAAACCCCATATTTTTAGAAAAACCAGATCGTAACCCTCTTTCGGGTTACAGACCGACTTTCTACGCAGGGTGACAATCGCTTTAGAGAGGGGAACGGGAACAAAGCCGCTCGCTGTCTGTCTGTCGTTCGCTCCATAGTGAAACTCCCTTCTTTTCCCACACAAGGAGAGAAGAGAGAGAGAGAAGTGGAAAGGAAAGCGCGGTGGTTCATTCGCCCAAGCGCTCGCTCTCCAGCACATTCCCACTACACGACACGCCTGCCTGGCTATCTATCTGTCGACAGACACGGTAGACAAGGAGCGTACGTACTGATACACGCACTCGCCACTAGACAGCAGATATGAGCGGACGCGGATCGCACTCGGGCGGACGCAGCTCCGAGGTCGAGCGCATCATCGCGGCCGCCGAGGTCGACACGACGTTCGCTGGCAAGAAGGCGCGGTATCGCGGACGCAGATCGGTAAGTGGATCGTGGCGTTATGTCTATCTGTCGGTTTATATAGCTCATGTGGGGCGGGTATATGTATGGGTACTTACTCTCTCTCTCTCTCTCTCTCTCTCTCTCTCTCTCTGTATGCTCTTTGTAATGTGTACTGTTGATTGAGTAGACGTGGCCAGGTGCGCTCGCGCTGTTCCTCATCGCGGCCGGATCGGTGTTTGGCATCGTATACTACGGCATCCAGCTCAAGGACAACGTGAACGAAACAGTCGCGAGTGATGCGGCGGTGCGCCAGTACTCGAGCGGCACGGCGATCTCGGACGGTCGTCCTGCGGTCGAAGACGCGGACATCACGGTCACGAACCCTGTGAGCTACACGGACAACAGTACGTTGTATTCTCTTCCAAGGATATACATCAAGGAGCCATGCTGGTTTGTACAGATAGATGAAACATGCGTGAAGCTGATCGTGATTTTTGATTCTGTGTGAAAATAGAGTGCCAGCAGCCAAACTTTGTGAGCAAGAACGGCAAGATCGTCGCGGTGTTCGCCGACAACTCGGAGGTACAGATCGACATCAAGGGCGTCAACTGGCTGGGCATGCAGGACAGCAACGGTGTGCCAAAGGGTCTGTGGGACAACGCCCGCGAAGGATCCACGCTGGTGAGCAACTTACCTCCTTCTGTTTCAGGAGTCTTTTAGCATTATTGGTGTATGTGATGTCTTAACATTGTGTCCCATGTCTAAATGATGTTACTGTTTCTAGTACCGCGTCGGCCAGTTCCTGTCCAACAACAACTTTAACGTCGTGCGTCTTCCAATCTCGGTGGACTCGGCGTTGCGCAACACGGAGATTTCAATCAGCCTAATCAACACGAACTCACAGCGCGCGTTGGCGGACGTCACCAACTACCTCAAGATGATCAGCCTCGTCGTCCAGGGCTTGGGCCAGTTCAAGATTGGCGTCGTGCTCGACTTTCACGTGCTGTCTCCGACCACCGTTGACGACGGTCTCTGGTACGGCTCGTCCATCCAGATCGGCGACACCCAGACGGCGATCGACAACCTCGCGAAGCAGCTTTGCAATGGCAAGCACTTCAACGTGATGGGCATCGACCTCAAGGACGGTGTCGGTGCTTCTGCGACGTGGGGAGACGGCTCAGACACGGATTGGGCTGCTGCTGCAACGACGCTGGGTAACCATGTGATCAAGGCGTGCCCGCAGTGGCTGTCGTTCATTCAGGGCATCCAGGGAAGCTCGCACAAGGATTTGTACGACGACGGTACGCGTGAGGTCAAGTCGAAGTTCCCTGCCGGCTCGGATCTGACGGGCGTTAAAACAGCGCCAATCAAGCTTTCGACGTCGGGCAAAGTAGTGTACTCTCCAAAGTACTTTACAAACTCGTACTCGCCGTACTCGTACTTTTTCGACAAGGGTGGTGTGTCGAAGGGTGACATGATCGAGGACTACGTTGAAAGCTCGGACGCGAACCTTCGCAAGAACGTGCTTGCGAACATGAACTACATGTTTGGGTCGACGTACGCGACGGGCTCGGCGGTTGTTTTGTCGTCGTTTGGTGGTCTCCTGGGTACGGACGAGAAGACGCCAAAGCTGACCAGTACGCGCATCGTCCAGGTGCTGATCGAGCAGATGCTCGCGACTGAGAAGAGTCTCGCCGGCGGCTTTTGGTGGACGCTGAACCCGGACACTTTCTGGCCGTACCCGGCACCAGATAACTCGAACTCGACCTCTGCGGGTCTGGTGGATGAGACGTGGCGCGCGGCCAACATGAACGTGCTCCAGCATCTCTTGAACATGGACAAGATGGCGAGCGTCAAGTTCATCCCGTGCGTCGTCTAAGTCGCTGTGTTCGATGAATTCGTTGGGTGGCTCTGGCGGAGCGTGGCGGGATGGATGGATGGGTGGCCGAGCACACAGTAGAGTGTGTTGTTTCCAATGACAGCTCATTTGTAGCTCTTTTTCCAGAAAAAAACCAGTCGCCCATAAACAACAGATGTTCTTCCGGGTATCAAGCAAGTCGTCTTCTGTATCCGCCCGCATCCGAACATTTGCATTGCATTTATATAGTATGCTTTCCTTCCCCACGGCTTTCATCATTCTCTCCGTGTCTTCTTATCAATGGAACGAGAGAGAGCAGCAGGGAAGTCAAAGCAGCAAAGGGAAGCCTAAATCTTTTAATACAAGTGAAGAACAAAACGCACGTGCTCTTTATTGATTCTTGATTCGATCTCTTCTTCTTCCCTACTCTCTTTCCTTCCCTCCTGTTCTCTTTCAAAGCTAGCAGCGAAAATAATTGCCGCACGCTTCTTCATCTTGTGCGGCCGCCAACCCACCCAAATTCCTCTCACTCACTCCCAAGGACGCTCTTGACTCCAATTGTGTGCTTTTTTCAAGCACCATCATCAATCTCGTCAGGATTTTTCTGCTTCTCGACTGGGCGGAGCCTTACATACTCTACGCGCGCTTCTTCGGTCGGCCGCTCAGACGCTTACTGCTCGCAGCTCGCTTCTCAGATTCGCCTGCACCTGGGAGGAACGACGTCGAGATACTACCAAAGCCGCCAGCGGGGGCGGCGGTCGATACGCTTGGGATGGAGAACGCCGACGCTGTGGTCGGTGCTGCTGGCGCTGTGGAGCTCAAGTTGAACGACACTTGCTTCGGAGCAGTGGAGACAGCTGTGGTAGTCGATCCGAAGCCAAAGCCGAAACTCCCGCCAGTGCTAGCAGCAGGAGCAGGAGCAGCTGCGAACGAGGACGAAGGCGTGTTGCCGAAAAGAGACGAGCCGCCAGTCGTCGTCGTCGTCGCTGGAGCAGCAGCATTGGTTCCGAATGCTGACGTTCCTGGCGCTGAACCGAAGAGCGACGATGACGTTGCAGGAGCTGCACCGAATCCTCCGAAACCAGTCATCTGCTGCTGCTGTGGTTGTGGCGCTGCTGGCGCGGACATGATCGTCGGCGCGACGCTGGTGCGGAATCGGATCTTGTCGATCGTCTCGCGCTTGTCCTCGTTTGCATTCTTCTTGCGCTTGTCAAACGGGTTTTTGAACGCCGCGGGGTTATGTTCGCCGTGACGCTCCAGATCCTGTCGCATCTTGATCAAAAACTGCTGGCGCATCACTTCGGCGCGCTCGTGCACCTCGGCGACGCGCGCAGCGACCTGCATCAACGACGCGTTCTGCGCGACCAGGATCTGATGCAGCAGCGCAGGCGACACAGCCGACGAGGCAGCATGTTGCTGGTGCTGCAGTGCGTCACGGCGCTCGTAGAGCGGCTTGTATTCGGACTCGATGTCTTCAATCTGTGACTTGATCGCTTCCATCTTTTGCTCAAAGTGGTCCAGGAGCTCCCAGTAGTACGGCGACGGCGTTTCCACGTGGCGCATGATGTTGTACATGTTGGACGCCGAGTTGCCGTCCAATGTGCGCATGCTGAGCGTCGCATTGTCGACCTGGTGGATCAGATTCTTCACGTCTTTGCGCAGGTGGTGTACAGACGTCGCTTGGCGGTCCTGCACGTTCCGTCGCACGAGGACGTCCTGCTCCAACTTCTGGATGTTCGCGTTCAGATCGTCGAGCTTGCGCGGCGAGACGGTCTTGAGGAACGCGTCGGACTGGTCTTCTTCTTTCAGGAATTTGTGGAACTCGACAATGTTCTTCTTCACATCTTCTGGCAGCGACTCGAACGACGTCTCCAGTGTGATGCCTTGACCGCTACACACAACAACCATTTTAAACAATGACAACGGTCAGCCCATACAAAACAATACCAGCACCATTCTCATAACATGAGACCATTGAACTCACTTTTGTTGTGGGGTGCCTGCAGTTCCACCAAAGAGTCCAAACGAGCCAGTGGAGCCAGGAGCAGCAGCACCGGACGTAAGCGCATTTGAGCCAAACAGACTGCTACCACCGCCCGTGTTTGTCGCAGGCGCGCCAAAGAAACTGCTTCCGGTTCCAGTCGTTCCCGTGGTGGCGCTACTCGAGCCAAAGAAGCCGCCTGTTCCTGTCGGGGTCGTTCCTGTCGCTGTGCTGTTGGTGCCGCCAAAGAGACTCGACCCGCCACCTGTGGCACCTCCTCCTCCGAAAAGTGATCCTGTCGCTGGCGCCGCGGCGGGTGTTGTTCCAAACGAGAAGCCACTACTGGTCGCTGGTGCTGCGGTCGCACTGCCTGGGGTCGAGCCAAAGAGACTGCGCGCGGCAGTGGACGTCGCGCCAGTCGTCGCGCCACCGCCAAAGTTAAAGCCAGAAGACGTCGCTGGCGCCGCAGCAGAGCCACCGCCTGTCGACGATCCGAACGAGAAGCCTCCGCCACTGCCGGCAGCTGGCGCAGGCGTCGACGTCGCGCCGGAGCTGAAATTAAACCCTCCTCCACCTGCTCCTGCGGTTGATGCGGCCGGCGTGCCGCTAAAAGAGAAACCTATCCCAATATCAATACGGATGAAGGTCAGACGATCAGCACGAAGCTTCTGGGAGATCGCCATTTATACTCAAACGCGCGCACACAGCGCACAGCGCACAATATGCAGCACACATGGGGTACATGAGAGAAATACCTCCATAGCGCACTTTCATATATATATACCCACATACACACACGCACACACACAGACACACACACATCCCAGCAATAATGCGTGACGACTGGGAGAGAAAGAGAGCGCGCGCGAGGGAAAAAGACACACAGACACATAAACGCACCGGACGACGCGGCGGCGGGCTGCGCGACGCTGCTGCCGAAGGAGAAGCTCATCGCGTCAGAGCGAAGGCACAATCAATGTCTACGGGAGAGCGGATTGACTGCTGTTGCTGCTGTTGCTGCTGTTAGTGCTGCGGCTGTAGATAGACAGGCAGAGGCAGAGAGAGAGAGGATGGCGTTCGCTCTCCTTCAGGTGTTGTCTAATGCGTTTAGCTTGCTTTAGCTTTTGCGTGTGGAAGGCGCGTATTTGGATGGCCCGCCAAATGTAATGGGGTCGGACGTGCGATTACTGATTAATAGGGCTCAGCCATTATTCACACGTCTTTGTATGTTAAAAATTCCTGTATTTTTGAAAGGCGCAGATTTATTGGTAATTATGTGGCTGACTTGGTGTGACTATGTCTGATGTAATTTTGGGAGAGCCTCCCAGGATTATGTCAGGTATATAAGAAACAAGTCAATCACGTAATTCGGTTCTAAGCCACATCCGGCGTTAACCAATTCATACCGGTTTTTAATAATAAAACGGTTTTACCGAAAAATTCGATTTCCAATTACAAATATTGCTTTACTTCAAAAAGCGCTCTCACACTGATAGTGCTGTGTGGATCTGAACGAATGAAGTTGTCGCTGAATGCCTTCGCAAATTCTAGCAGATGCGTACGGAACCCTGGATGGACTCGAGCTAAGAGGGAAGCTGCCGGTGAGCGCGAGCCGTATCCCCAGCAAGGCTGTTTGAAAGACTGTGTCACACTAGCACAGCGCTGACAAGTGGGCGCTAGCAAATGCCAAACGCGCAAGGCAATACCAATGATCACGAAGACACGGCTCTCTCTTTCTTGAAGAAGAAGTTGAGCGTACGTGAGAAGCGAGAGAACTGGAGTGCCTCGTTCACCGTCGTCCATTAAACCTGACCAGCCCATTGCACTGAATCATGTACACAATTTCCCAATCACCTACTCTCTTCGCTCTAGACCTGTGCTATCTATCTACGACATTCATTATCTTCATGCCCGGTTTGAAGGTCTGAGCAGGCACACTTGTAGCCAGAATGCTGCCTTTATGAATCTTGACTGAATTAATGTTGATTTTTTGGACGGTTGCACAGAATAGTAAGTACTACTACGTAGTAGTACAGTTACCATCTGCATTGGCGAATTGCTAGCGCGGAGCTCCGAGCTGGCAAGGCACAACCCTCGAAGCTTTGGCGTACACATGCTCCTTTGTCGTGCTCGGAGACGCTATGCACGTCATCAGGCTTACTACCAGGGACTTCAGTGCGGCTTTTCCCACGTGAGCGAGAAGCCGATCAGGATTCTCCATCGGGCGATTCCGACACAAGTACACCACGACACCGTGGTGTCCGTTCTTCGCAGCTTCGTACAAAGCTGCTTCACTGCAGCCTTCGGCGCGGTTTTCGTGGAGGAGTGCGGCGGTTTGGAGCTCCTGGCAATGCCGTTTCCATGAAGAAAGCGGATTACATCAAGGGGACCGGACATTGCGGCATACTTAAGAGCGAAACTAGTGCACCCTTCCTGTCGGTTGTAGTGTAGGAACTTGATGACGTCGAGGTGATCATTCTGAGCAGCACCGCCCATGGCTCTGGTTGTACAGTCCTCGGTTCTGTTGTAGTGCAGGAACTCGACGATGGCCAGTCGACCAGCTGAGGTTGCGACTGTCATGGAATCAGCGGTGAACGAAAGTCCGTGGTTGTGTATCCACTCCACGACCGTCAGAATGCTGTCGTTCACAATCGCTCGGAACTGGTCTTCGCGGACGTGGCGGTGTGCGTCTCAGGGAGCGCGTAGTAGATCTACTCGAGGAACCCAAAGTTCTGTCTGTGCACGAGCACGAACCCTATGATGCAGTTCAGCTGTACTTGTGGATTCGAAGCGTACTCGGGGTGCATTGATAGTGAGTGGACTACACTGAGCACTTCTCAGTTCTTCTGACGCACTGCCGTTTGTCAGAGCATGTAGTATCGGTACCTCGTCAGCGAGTCTTTGTGGACGTGGCTCTTGTACTCACCGATGATATAGGGCAGTTCGGAGAAGAAGTCGGCGATGTTGATGAAGAGCAGTCTGTCGGTGAGCACTTGGAGCGACGCTTGAGGTCCTACTAGCGCTGGTGCTGTTGGCATGGCTCAGTTACGGCAGAAGCTCGTGATCTTCTGACTGAGAAGTAGCAAAATTGGGAATGAAGAGAAGCTTGAAGATTCTTCTTTGATTGTGGTCCGTTGTCTGTAGATCTGGTTGTGATATTGTCGAAGTAGATCTTTGTGATCCGGATTCTGATTGGATTGGATTTTGTATGTGTCGGAATTCACATACGATACGCTGTATGTACACAACAAAGTACATTCAAAACCGATTCCAGTCCTGAACAACGAAGGGCAAGCAGGTGCTAAATACGATGTTTTGGAAAAAGCAAAAGATAGTGCTCTCAAGTCCTGCAATGGAACGGGGCACTCCAAGCAGTAAGCGCTTCGAGCTAAGAGCGAAAGGGCTTGGCGAGCTGTGGCACGTTACTGCAGTGACGCCTTATTTGGTTGCGCATTCGTATACAGTGGAGGGCAGCGCATGTTGCAAACTACTCTTCACCTTTGCAATGGCGCGGATGGTTCCGGTTGCTGACTCAATTCAATTACACCGCAGTGTGATGTCGGATGGCACATAAAGTGTATAGTACAGCCAACTCAGTACCCAGGCCAATCAGAATCCAGCTCAACTCATTATTGATATCACCCCCAATCACTTCACTTTCCGCGCCAAGCGCGTCGCATGGCCTTATTCGCATACTCGTCGCGCAGTCGCACAAGAACCAAAACCTACTTCCTATCTTCCAGCGGCTACCTATGGAGGTGTTGCACTTTTTACACACGCCCACGCAATGTTGTCTGCAGCCGAGGGAGAACACCTGGACTGCACCAAGTACCTGCACGAACAAAATGTCCGAAGCGTCACAGCCGAGGCGATGGATCATGCGGTCGTTGGCGGGTACAGTTCTCCTTCAGAACACCGTCACCTGCATTAATTTTATACCCTTTAAAATCGATATATTCACCAAAATCGGAATTACGTAAGCATTTATTGTACTTTCAAAACTTTCGAACTTGACGCTCATCAGTGGACTGCTAGAGCTTAAAACGCAGCACAACCAGCAACCAGAACGACACGCGATGGCGAAGACTACGACACCACGGATTAGGTTGAACAGCGAGTAGAAGAGAGCGCTCCGCAAGCACCACGCAGCACATCCGGACATGTCGCACCAAGAGCTAAGTGAATGGGCGGCGTTTGAGTTCAAGCTGCCGCTCGCTCGAACGCCACTGACCGACCTGCTGAAGCGCGCAGACAATGGCACCGAGCTTAACTCGTTGCGAAAAACAAGTCACCATGCGCATTCGCCTCAGCTGGAAGCGCAGTTAGTAGCGTGGATCAACAAGTGCGAGGAAATGAGGTTCCCCATTGTCGCCGGAGCAACAATTCGACAGAAAGCAGAGAAAATACGTGGCACGCTCTCGAATACAGCCGCTTCAACCACTGCTGCTGCGCTTTCGAAGTTGATGTCCTCAAAAGGCTGGCTCTATCGATTTCAACAACGGCACAGTCTGAATCTACGCGAACGCATGGTGAAGCTGGCTCGGTCAAGACTGCTGCAGTTGAAAATGGGCGCCGCGCGCTGCAAGCAGTGACAAGTCAGTACGGTAAAAAGGACATTTACAATATAGACGAAACCGCCTACTTCTACTTCTCGATTCCTGGCAAGACCATCTCGAAGAACAGCATCTTCGGCTGAAAGAAGATAAAAAATGCCTTACTGTTGCGGTGGCGAGCAACGCCGACGGCTCAATCAAGGTCCCGCTCCTCTTCGTTGGTGCAGCTCAGCAACCGCGGTGCTTCGGAGGTAAAAGTGCGGAAGAGCTTGGTATTCAGTATGCCAACGCTGCTAAGGGCTGGATGAATACTGAGCTCTTTGCAAACTGGACTCAGCGCTTTAACGAGAGGATGAAGAGCGAGGGGCGCCGTGTCCTATTGCTGCTGTACAACGTCTCATTTGATTACGTCACTACGCCGTTCTCAAACGTCTCTGTACACATGTTGTCCCCCCTCCCCCCCAACACGACCTCCTTCCTCCAGCCCCAAGACGCGGAGATTATTCAGTCATTCAATAGCAAGCTGGACCAGCTGAAGACTCAGTACATTGTGGATTAGCTTGACGAGCTGCTTGGTAGTGTTGTAGAGGTAGGAAAGGAAAAGGCAGAGACGTAAATAGAATCTTTGTATCATATAGACGTCCTCCAAGCGATGCAATGGGTTCAAGAGGCATGGGAAACGGTGACAAGCGTCACAATGGCAAACTGCTGGCGCCACACAAAGATCATCGACGACGACGGGTATGAGCTCGTTGAGAGCATGAAGCAGCTTGCTTTAGGACTGTAACCGGACCACACGACCGTCAAATACTATCACTCTTGTATAGCTTTATCCTATTACATTCAATACCTGTATCTGTCTAGTAACATTTAGTATATTTCTACACGATTTTTGTGACGGTATTGTGAAGGAGAACTGTACTTTAATGTCGCGAGGTTCTTTCTCCATGAAAACGGTAAAGAGGGTGCACACCGGGGTCTTTGCTAGAATTGTCGATGCGAGGCCACCACGACGTGGCTGAGGACGTGCGCGTGAACAGCCCGGTGGAAGGCCTTGATGACCTCGTTATTGCTGAAGCGAGAGTCAGAGGTCGCAGAGAGAGCTCATCGATGGTATTGTGACAGCAACTGGCAATAAAAGATTACATTATTATTTTGGATAGCAATTCGTGGGTTTGCCAAACTCTAAAAACGGGGTTTATAATCGATTAACAACTCAAAAACGAGTCAAGATTATTTCCAGCTATTATAACTCTATTTTCAACCCATTCCAGAGATCTGCCAAAACGACGAGATCGACAGTCCAGACTGCCTGCCAAGGTGTCTGCCATACACACTGTCAGCGACTCCTGCTGCTGCCATTGATCGATCATGCGCATCGTGTGCACCTCCGACACGCACTCACTGCTCGA
>JALBZZ010000671.1:0-17573 GCA_038051095.1 Globisporangium irregulare
TCATCATGCGCAGCATGCACGGGAGGTAGTCCTGCGGCGAGCACTGGATGTCGTAATGGACGTTGTCTTTTTCAGATTCCTCGCAGGGAGCACGAGTTTGCATTGAACTGTGGTTGCACATTTAAACCACATAAATCATGGTATTGTATTGATCTCACGAAATATATATCCACAACAAAAGTCGCGAATGCCTTGTCGGTTGTCAGGATCAAATAAATCATTCCGATGGAGGACCGAGTGATCTGCAAAAAATCGGGAAAATCGCTCGGATACCGAAGTCTGGAAGCAAATTCTGTTAATGAATGATGGAAAACGTTGGTAACATCAATATCTCACCTCTACGCTTCCTCTTCGTCGTTCTCGGAGATGACATTCATCTCCACGACGTCCGCCTGCGAGACCGTGCGCGCGACTTTTCCTGGGAACTCGGGGCCGCCGGCGTCCTTCGCCTGCGTGGATTTGGGCAGGTGTGATTGCGAGGTCTCGAGAATCGGCCCCGCGATCTGCAGGAACGTCCCTAGGAGCTCTTCGTCTTCGGCCGTGAAGATCCACGGATCCGATATCTTGTTGATGAGCTGCACGACACCGATCACTTCGCCGACGTGGTCGCGCAGCGGCATCGCGAGCACGCTTCTCGTCACGTAGTCGTGCTTCTGGTCGAATTCCTGGTTGAATCGCGGATCGTCGTACGCGTTCTCAAGGTTGATACTCTGGTTATCCGTCGCAGCGGCGCCGGAGATGCCCTGGTTCAGTGGCACGCGGATATTCACTTCCCCCTGGAGCGTCCACAGCTCGCTTGTTGCGCGGTCCACGATGTAGAGCGTGCATCGATCCGAGTTGATGAGCCGCTGGATGCGAGTCGACATGGTAAACATGAGCGAGATGAAGCCCAGGTCGCGGTGCATGTCCTGGACAATGCTGAGCACCTCCTTGACTTTCTCACGCGCCATGCAGGCTTCGTGGTGGATCTTTGCGTTCTGAAGCGCAATACCCGCCTGCGCAGCCATGATTCCCAGAATTTCGGCGTCCACCTCGCTGAACGCCTGCTCTTTCTCCGTGCTGCCGCATTTGTTGAGAACCTGCACGACGCCCACGATGTGGCTCTCGCCGTTGCGCACAGGCACACAGAGCATCGAGCGCGTCTTATACCCGGTCTGCACGTCGTAGTGCGGGTCGAAGTTCGGGTCCGAGTACGCGTCAGCTAGGTTCACGGCTTTGCCTGTCGCGGCGACCGTCCCAGCGATACCCTAGCAACGGAGGATACAGCATATGAGTATGAGACTGAATGGTAAACCAATGCACAATGTGGAGCTACCGGTTACCTTTCCGAATGGGACGCGGATATCTGCCGCACCCTCCGACACTTTGAGTACGAGCATGTTGGTGGATTTTTCCTATCGAGTCCGTCACAAACGCAAGCCGTTATTCACATTCATTGGAGACCCCATACCTAGATAGTCGTGTGAATGAGTTACTCACGTAAGTAAACAGTGTGGAGCGCTCTGCATTCAGGACGACACACGCCTGCTTGATGATGATCGTCGTTGCTATGAAATACCAACATCAGGTGCCACAGTTATTGAGCAATGCAATCCTAATAACAGCCATTGTATCAGACACAGTAGTACCATCAATCCCATTCATTACCTTCCATCGGGCTAAGCTGCATCGCAATGAGGCGGCACGCTTCGATCACTTTCTCTAGCACCGCGAGTCGCTTGATCAGCGCAGGGTCGGCTGTGGCAGGCGACGCCAGTGCCGTTTGGTTGGACGGAGGACTATGGATCGGCGCAAGCCCGCAAATAGAAGACTCGATGCATTAGCAATGTGATGGAGACCAATAGTAGAAACTAATTGATAGCTAGACTTAAAGCTCAAAGCACTCACGCGATCTTCCGCGGCTTGATCATGATCCGTCCATTCTCGTCTGCTGAAGCACTGTTGTTTGGTCACAAGGCACCACAAGTGCAGCGTCAATCAGTATATCCAACAATACAATCGTAAACATTAACTAACAATTGCCATTTTGGTCCTAGCTCCTACCTTGCCGCGGCGTAGCACTGCTTGATGTACGACATCGCATGGTCGCCCTGGTACTTCTCGCCTGGTGGTCTCTTAACACATTGCAGCCAGTACAAACACACACACACATACAAACATAACAGAGCGCTCGTTACGTGCCCGTCCCGACCTAACCCGTGCATCACACACAAAAAAAGCGCGCACACCTCTCCGAGCTTCTCGTCCACGATCGCGCGGATGAACGCGAGCGGGTCCTCAGGTCTTGAGAGCAGCACCTCCGCGGTCACCCACTCGATGAGCGAGCGAAAGCCCAGCGCGTTGAGATACGCCTCTCCAGCCTCGGCGGTCTGCGGGTCCATCGTGCCGCTCTGTATCTCTCTCGATACAGCTCTGTGTAGAGCGTCTTTTAATGTCCAGGTCAATTGGTGCTAGTTGCTGCAGGTCTTTAATGACTGCATCCATTCGCACTCTTTGTTCGGCTCTATATCCTGCACTCACGCGTAGTATTTGCATCATTTGCATAACCGCTTTGGTTGCCGATCTTGAAACGACGCGGTTCGACAGAATCTCACGGTTCGAAGCGGAACCGCGGTTCAGAAGATGTTGAAGCGGAAGAAACGGATCCAACAATATTCCTTCTTCAGCAGCATCATCATTACATCAGCATTGAGTAGTGAGCGACCCGCTGCGGCAAGAAGGAGCGGACGCGTCGCGTGCGCGCGCTCTCTCTATTCGTGTGCGTACAGACCAAACGACAAGGTGGTGCATATGCAATTATGCGCATGCGTGTGTGCGGTAGATGCTTGTCTGTCTGTACTCATTGTGGCAGATATTCTTGCATGCTGTAGCTTCTGTGGAGAGATCTAGAAGAGGATGGCGGATGAGCAGCAACGACAGCAACAAGCGCGCAGCTTCCAAGCCAATATACGCAAGTCGCGCAGCTTTGAGGTGCTGCTAGAAGAAGAGCAATCTGCGCAACGGCTTGAGCGACCCAGTGGTGTTGGTGGCAGCGGTGGTGACGGCTTCGGCAACCGCGAGCGAGCTGGGAGCGAGCAGTCCCATCGTCGAGCGTATGGAGAAGGCTTCTTTATGACGGAGAATAATGCTTTCTATGGCGACGCGGGTGGTGAAGTCGATGACTTAGCGGTACGACGCCGGTCATCGGTTGCAGTGACAGACGCGCTGTCATTGGAAGCTCCACGCTACGATCGCTATGATATGGATCGCGGCGGGAGGTTTGTAGCAGACGATACACTCGATGTTCCTGCACGTCATCGGCGCGTGAAGAGCTACGATGTGAACCCATTGTGGATCCCGTCAGAGACGATCCCGAGAGACCGGACGTACACGAAATCGCTCGGCAACTTGGTGAAGCACCTGGCGCCATCATCGAGCGACAAAGAAGGCAGTTCACCAGCGCAAAGCTTGCTCTCTCCGCGCTACGCCTCTCCCATGGGACGGATGATGGGCTCTTTGCCAAAGATCTGGTCCCCTAGAAGCGAGACGGGCGTTGCAGCGTCGCCAGTCGTCGATTACCGCATCAAGTACGAGTTTGCGCTCATCCTGACCAACAAGCCCACGACGCCGCGCATTTTAGCGCGCAACGGACTGGACGCAGTAGGGAAACAGCAACTGGAGGTCATCAAGCGCTGCATCTCGGCGGGGCTCGAGGTCGCCGTGCTCTCCAGCTCACTCTACAGCCGCAAGTACATGGTACTGCTGTTGCGACCGACGCCATCGAGACTGCAGATTGAAAAGAGCCGCCTTGTGCTCGAGCGCTGGCTGCAGATCGGCGCTGTCGGTGAAGTACCGTCTGAGATCGAGCAGCTCATCGCGTCCAGCGACATCGGAGCTCCTCACGCGCATGGAGGGCGAGGGCACCAGCACCAACCAGAGAAACATGACGATGACCCCCAAGCGGCAATCGACGGCGACCACAAGTTCACGCCCGCTGAGCGCATTCAGACGATTGCGCGTATCATCACGTCCACCGCGAATACGGAGCATCTGAACCCACCGGGTGCCGACATCTCGATCGAAGACGAGGACCGCAATGACCCGATCATCGTGTCCTGTTTCCCGCTGCACAACCGCCGTGTGAACAGCATCCTGCTTTCGAAGTGCGACAAGTGGTGGTGGAAATCGAACGAGATCACCAACGAGCTGCGGTATTACTACGGTGAGCGGGTCGCGTTCTACTTCAGCTTTGTGTTTCTGTACACCAAGTGCATCCTCATCCCGGCGGTGTGTGGGAGCATCGTGTATTTCTCGTGTCGATGGCTTGGGGCGGTCGAATACATGCGTGCGCTGTGTATTTTCGGGTTTTGCACTGCGACGCTCTGGGGGACGTGGTTCCTGAAAGCCTGGCGTAGGAAGAACAACTTGCTCAACGACGCGTGGAACCTGCGGTTGTTCAAAGAAGCCGAGTACCCAAACTCGACGTTCAAGCCGCAAGGGTACCGTGATGTCGTGGATTCCCACGGTGTGTTGCTGTTTCGCGAGCCGTACTACAATTCGGTGTACCGCATCCCAGCGTACCTGCAGACGTTCGTCGTGTTTACGATCTTCATCGTGACCTACGTACTGGGGATCACGTTCTTCGTGCAATGGTACACCGCGGCGATGATGGCGCCTCTGTGTACCAAGTGTCCTGAGTGCGTCGCATTTCTATCGTGCTTTGATACTGAGCGTCCAACGATCTTCACCTGGCGCTGGTGCTACATTCTCGCGCAGGGCGTGCTGCTTGGCATCTCGCTCGACGTGTTCGTGTACCTGCTGAGCGTGAAGCTGATCCACTTCTTCGTCGTGCGCGAGAACCATGCGACCGAGGCGCATTTCCAACGCACGATGATCAACCGGCTGTTCGTAATCAACTGGATCTCGTTCTTCCTCTGGTTCATCCTGATCGCGTTCGTGATCGTTCCCTTTGGCGAAGAGGTCGAGACGTGGCTCTCGGAGAACTTCAAGTACAAGAAGCTCACGGTGGACTGGGAGAACGGCGTGATCGACATGTCTACGGCACTCGTGACGCCGCTGCTGATCACGCAGGCACTCAACTTGTTGATCGACACGGCACTGCCCTATTTGTTCCGAAGAGAGACCCTCAAGGCGTCCAAGCTCGCGAGGAAGATCATGCGCGCGAACCCAGCGGAGACCCTGTTGGCACTCTCGGAATACCAGTCGTCGTTTGAGAACTTGCAGAGCGATGCCACGCAAGCGCCGCCTCCTGCAAATTCGTCAGTGGACTTCAAAGTTAAAATGGAGGTAAGTGTGTTGACAAGGTCTATCTGTGCACTTGTATTCTGATGAATCCTAACTATGTGACGTTGTTTGTGTGGTTCCAGCTTCAAATGATGACGCCTATCCGAATCCCGTATATTGAGAAGAGCTTGGGCGTATCGATCAACACGCTCGAGGGCTTTGAAAACGAAAAGTGTGAGTGCAATGCCTCTAGTGATGGGGCCCAGGTTATTGCTCATGGATTGATAATCGTATGTGCTTTGCTCCGACAGTCTTCATGACCGCGGATGATGTATTGGAGGAAAGTCAGCTCTCGCTCTACAACGCATTTGTAAGTGAACTCCTTAGCGATCTTTTGCGTACCCTGTTGCTTTGTCCTTATGTGTTCTCATAGCACTGCCGCTTTTCCTTCGATCTATCACGACCAGCCTGATTATCTGCGCATGGTGATCCAATATGTACGTGGCATTTTCGGAATCAAGGAGCCAATTCTGCATGGTTGGTTGTCGAGATCTGACTCTCTTTTATACACTCACTTCCTTGTTGTAGGGCTATGTCGTGATGTTCTCTGTCGTGTGGCCGTTCTGCGCGCTCGCTGCGTTCGCCAACAATTTGGTGCATATCCGCAACTGCTTCAACAAGCTCTTCCTGTTGCGGCGTCGCCCTGTGCCGCGCAAGTCCAACAGTATCGGCCAATGGGAGAAGATCCTCTTTATCACGCTCATCCTCGCCGTGTTTGTGATCGTCGGACTCATTTGCGTCAGCTCTGGAGAGCTCGAGTACTTTCTCACGCAGTGCATCTCGCTCGAGCGCTTCAACGGCAAAGACTTCAGGTACGAGTGTATAATAGCTGTTCACGGACAATGTCAATCAGATCGTGAACCATTTTCCAAGTCTAATCTCCACTGACTGCTGTGTGTGTGGCCACGACCGTTTTGCCAGCATGAATCCGGACTTTAGCTGTGTGGACCTCTCGTCGCGCTTCCTCGTCGCGCTGGTGCTTGAACACGCGGCTCTGTTGATCATCTTCCTCGTGATGGACAACATTTCGGACACGCCCGCGACTGTTCGGACGTCCTTCCAGCGAAAAAAAGAGCTCATTCGGCGCGCGATCTGTGGCCACGGGAAAAACATCGCGTCCGTGCCCTCGACGCCGAGTTCGGGACATGGAAACTTCCACGGCAATAGCTTCGCCACGACGAGCTCGTCATTCGACCACGCCTGATTCAGATATCAGATATGAGTGAGCTGTACAAATGGAATAAACCCTGTGTGCCTGCATCGAAGTGAGAAAGTCATACATACCGTTCAGTGTAGTAGCACCCACCACGACCGATAACACGCAGCTTGAAGGCATGCGAATGCATCACTGAGCAAGTGAACCGACCAGTCAGCCTCATAGATTGCATTTTAAAAACTGGCTTGTAGTTGCTTTCAAAATTCACGAAAATAGTCTTTGTGCAATGTATTGAAGCTCACAACTTCCGCATGTTGCTGCCTGGTATTGGTGCCTTCTTGCTTGCCATTTTCGGTACAGTCGGGGCGAAAGCCCGAACTATTATGCTACCGAGATCGTCTTCTCCGTCGGACACATCGAAGAGCAGCGTGCCCTGATTGCGAAGGTCCTCAATCACCTGGTTACCAAGCAGAAGCAAGATCATCATCCATGTGAAACAAAATCAGACAATCATCAATTTGAACACCAAGTCAAGTAAGAAGATAGAGAGCTTCAAGTAAACGCACCACGACGGATTTGAAGAGGTCCTTGATCTGGATCATGAACCTCGGGATGGGAGACCACGGGCGCTCTCGTTGCTGTGGAGATCGACGCTTTCTCTCTGCAGCTGCGGTCCACAAGTATCCACCGGTGAGGCACATCACAAACGCATAGAAGAAGAATGCCCCGCCGTTCCGTGATGCCTGGCGCTTGCTGTGAGCTTCGATCTCCTTCTCTAGCTGCTGGAACGAGTCAATGATGAATTTCGCCTCGCTTCGCTGCTGCTTCTCCTGCTCGACTATTGAGATAACTGCTGCTTCCTTTGCGGTGCCAACCACCAGCGACACGATGCTGCCGTCCAGCTTTTTCTGCTGCTTCTGGATCTTTTGTAGCTGAATCAACTGCGCTTTCGTGGGAAGCAACAGTTTCTTCTTCTGCTGCTTCTTTGGAGCCGGTAACGAGATGTTCATTGCTAATAACCGTTCTCGCGTCTCGTTGAGACGCTGCTTCTGGGATAACTGGTACGCAATGGCTTCCTTCATCACATACGAGTGGCTCTCAAATAGCTCCTTAGCGTGCGCGGCGTAGCTCTGGTCGCCTGCTCTGGCGATGAGATGCGTTCTCGCAGACGATGAGATCTGGGCTTTCTGATGGTGCTTCAGGAACTTCTTCGCCTGTTGCACGACTTTCACGGTGTCCACGCTGAGCAGCTGAACCGAGTTCTCCAACCTTTCGAGCTGTGCTTGGACTCTCAGCGCAGCTTCGTTGGTCTGCCACTGCTCAAGCGGAGGTCCGAGCAGCTGGACGCCAGTGATGACTAATATAATACTGAGCACTGCAGCAACAAGAGCTCGTGTACGATACGGATTTTGAGACCTAGTTTGCACAAGGTGAGCGAACGCACCCATAGAGACATTCCCGAACAAGACGATGTCAGTCCACCACAGCAAGCATTATCGTTACAATGCACACAGGGCGATCACACAAAGTCCACCTGCTGACTGCGTCGTATACGCAATCCATTGCGCCTTGTGATGTTGGGATCTCGTGTCGTGGCTCTGGTACTGATGCTATGCTATTATTGCGCGCGTCGACGCTTGGACCCGAGTCGTCGCTGTGGAAAGTCTGATCACTGCCAGATGCGCGAGTGTTGATTGGAGTTGTATCGCCGCTGTTATCGTCGACACTGCTGTCACCACTGCTATTAGACGAGCCGCTGCTGCGCAATGTGAACTTCATGAGTCCGAGACGTTCCGCCCTTGCACTTTGCTTTTACTGCTGCTCTTTCTCCTTGACGATGCTTGCCCTTTTGGCGCCATTTTCAAAAAGCAGTGACAAATTACCCTTCAATTCAAAAATGAATTGGTAGAGGAGAGATGACTATTTCATCAAATGGGAAGTTTACTGTAAAAGTGCCTAGCAAATATATATGTCGCCTATCGTGTCCGTAACTGGCGAGTCAGCCGTTTTCCTGAAACAAGCCAGCGAGCACGCGAAAGATTCGCGCAGCAAGTCTCCAATTGTGAAGCCAAGTGGCTCATCACAGCCCCCATTCACCGGCGCTCAGTCAGCTCAGACTGACTCTGCCGCTGGAGGGAGGAGCTGCTTCTCCATAAGCACTCTACACACGCGCAGAAGGAAAGGCCAAGGGCGTGCGTGAAGGATGCTGCTATGCAACGAGGCGCTCGACGACAACATGGAGGAGAACACCTCGGGCATGCTCGTACGTTGCACTTTCACTGGATGGAGCTCTCTGCATGAGTGAGTGGATGTGGTGCTAACAAACCTGTACAAATGCTGGTGGGTCGGTACTTGTACGTTTAGGTGGCAGTGCGACTGCGTCCGCTGACAGACGGCGAGCGTCGCCTGGGCCATCGCGAGTGCTGCCGCGTCGTTGGTGATCAGGTGAGGCTTCTCAAGTGTTTCGTAAACCATGTAGTAGTTGATATTTGCTTATTCGCTTGCTTGCTTACTTGCGTATGATTAATCCAGGCAGTCGTGATCGAGAAGTTTGGCGCTCCAAATGGCCATTTGAAGAGCCAGCAGTCGTCCAGCAAGGAGTACGCCTTCGACATCGCGTTTCCCGATACGGTGAGAGAACATGCGTTAGTGGTGATTGAGTCTGTCTATCTACGATGCTGTTGAGCGGAGACTCATTGGAGCGCGTCTACGTGGCTTTTTGTTATTTGTCTACTGCCAGGCATCGCAAGACGAAGTGTACTCCAAGACGGTGATGGACATCGTACCAACGATCTTGAACGGATACCACGCGACTATCTTCGCGTATGTTTATGGCATTGTACCGTGCAGATACAATGATAAATAGGTTAACGTCCCATATGCGTTGACCGATCCATCAGGTATGGCGCAACTGGTGCTGGCAAGACCCACACGATGATGGGCTCGGAGCGCGACGGCATCGGCGAGCTCGACGATTTTGAGGACAGCTCTTTCGAGGTCGACGGCATTATCCCGCACGCGCTCGCCGATATTTTCAGTCTCATCAAGTTCCGCAAGCAGGAGGAAGCGGTCCTCAAGCTCTCGGAAGGCTCGGCGTTCGAGTGGAAAGTGCTCATTTCGTACCTCGAAGTGTACAATGAGCAGATCCGCGACTTGCTGCAGCCGTCCTCAAACGCGCTCGCACTGCGTGAAGACCAAGGTGAGTCAATTTAGCACACATTGCATGCCCACTACTGGTGACTAATGGATGGCTTATGTTGTATTAGCGCGCGGTATCGTGCACGTTGCGGGGCTGCACCACGAAGAAGCCCACAGTGTCGGCGAAGTCCTCCAGCTTCTTCGACGGTATGAATTGGCACTGTACAAAGCGAATGATATTAAGAGCTTAATTGCTTACATGGTTGTGTTTGTATGATGTGCGACAGTGGCAATCGCAACCGGAAGACCGAGCCGACCGCTGCGAATGTCGTCTCGTCGCGCTCGCATGCAGTGATCCAAGTAATCGTGCGCCACACGTCGACGACGATGCTCTCCGGATCGCACCCGCGCAAGTCCATCGTCGAGGGCAAGCTCTCGCTCATCGATCTCGCTGGCTCCGAGCGTGCTTCAACCACACAGAACCGAGGCATGCGACTCACTGAAGGTGCCAATATCAACAAGGTGCGTACGTGTCTTCTTTCGAGAGGCAGTTGGTAGGAAGCTGATTTGATCAAATTGGGTTGCTGACTGTATGTATCTATCAACCTTATTTAGTCTCTGCTGGCGTTGGCAAACTGCATCAACAGTCTGACAGCCCAGACGCGGAAGCTCGTGCGAAGTACATCGTTCGAGAGTCTCGAAGGCAACCGACGGCTGCAGGACTCTCGCAACCGATTGAAGACCAAAGTCCAGTACCGAGATAGCAAGCTGACGCACTTGCTCAAAGTAAGCCACCTTACAACCTTGGAGATTGATGCTTGCGTATTGTTTGCTGACTGCTTATTTATCCCTTGTATATCTTTGTAGAACTCACTGGAAGGCGACTGTCGCCTCGTGATGATCGCAAACGTGAACCCGTCGCACGCGTGCTTCGACGAGTCCCACAACACGCTCAAGTACGCGAACCGCGCCAAGAACATCAAGATCCGACCAAAGATGCACGTCATGACGGCCGAAATGACATACCACCAGCGCATCGAGAAGCTCGAGAAGGAGAACATCGATCTGCGCACAGCGTTGACGGAGGCACAAATCGAGATCGAACAAGTTTCAATCTCCAAACGCAAGAGTAATGTCGATGAGGACATTTCGCCAAACACCCTGAAGAAGTTCAAGAACTTACCGTGGGGAGCGGATGCTCACAGCGCAAGTGTACAGCTCCAGCCTATGGCAGAACCAGACCCACAGCTGGAAGTCCTGCATGTAAGTGCACGAGGGTCAACGGCGAAGAGGACAGTGCGTTTTTGAGTATTGTTGTTAACATCGAACGTTGTTGCTACCAATGGTGCTTTCGCAGGGAACGATTGAGCGACTGCAGATCGAGAAAGCCATGTTGGAAGAGCAAGTGATCGAGTTAAAATCCGCGAACCAGACATTGCTGAGCCAAGTGAACGCTGCAGAAGAGCTGCTACGACAGAAACAGGCGACAGCGGCGGTTGTCGAACCGTCCACCCCGTCCTCTTCATCAATCAAGAGACGAGCGTCTACTGAAAAGAAACAGGAGCCAACTCCTTTCTCACGAATAAAAAAGGTGGTATCAGAACCAGTGCTGAAGAAGCTTGCCGATCGTGTGCCTATCTCAGGGCAGAGTCAGCTGCGTCGTCCACAGAGCGAGAGCACGCGACCTCTTCGCGTTCCAGCTGCGAAGGTTGAGATTCTCCCTCCTGCGCCAAAGAGCGCGCCAACAAAAGCGTCCTCGTCACGTAGAGAGAGCCTCATTCCTCGCTTCTCCCGACCGCCTTCTTCGCAAGGCCAGACGCCACAACAGTCAAGAAGGAAGAGTGACGAAAACAGTTCTCAGAGCGCAAACACTCGACCTGCAGCAACAAGTGAGCGGTCGTGGCTGAGTGCGACGCTCAAGTCCGTGACTCGCCCAGCGCCTCCGACTCCTGCAGCGGCGCCAGCAGCTACAACAACGGGTATCCCCTCGACAGCCAACCGCCGACACACTTTGGCACCAAACTTCAAGCGACGACCCAACAGCACGCGATTCTAATGAGAGTTGCGACTCTTGTGTGGCGCGTACGAATGTGCAGTTGCTATTGTGCCGAGTCGAGCAGCCCCACACGACAATCAGTGTGTAAAGGTTTGCAGCAAAATGCATCACGCACGACTGATTCCCTTGATTGATTAGATCGATGATTAGACATAGAAGAAAGTAAACTTCGCCATTTCCTTGTCAATAACCTGAAGATCTCCTCTTGTGCTATACTTTGCTCACTCTTGACCTCTGCACAAACACCCAAATTCTCCAAGAATCGTCTCGTAATTGTTCACCCAAGTTGGATATTTGGCAACCACACTTGACATGGGAGCTGAATCTGTCCAAGAAGTGCACGTTAAGCAAAGCGAATGCTCATGCTCAGAAATGGCGAGTTCTCACCATTCGTTCAGGATTTATTCAAGATGCCAAATGTCACTCGAAGACATGACAGGTTTCCACACATTTCCTCCAAACCCAGCTTCCTGTCGCCGCAGACGCGCCAGTTGAGCGGCTCCTACTCAATTCATGCGCTGATCATCAACCCTTGGCGGCGGACAGATACGATTCCACCTAGTATGATCAGAATGACCCCAAGTAGAATCGCGACCACCACCCACCAGAACGAGCCCGTCGTATTCGGGACGTCAATCCTCAAATTCATCCCAAAGATGCCGGAGATCAGCGTCCCAACGCCAATTCCGACGCCGACCAGGCTGAGCACCAGATCCAGCGCGAGCAAGTAGTTCCGTCCGTAGTCCAGTTTCATCATCACGAGGCTCTCGGTGGCTTGGATGCGGTGCTGCAGCAGTGTGGCTTTGGTTCGTGTCGAGTAAATATCCTGTCACACAAACGCCGCTGATACCGTAAGAAAAACAATAACAACAAATATGATATATAGCTAGAAACGTGACGAACTGACTGTTAGATACGCTTCGAGCAAGATCTCCACTTCTTCAGGATCGAAGCAGCCCAGGTCGTAGATCAGGGAGGGGGCATTGTACAACTGCAACATGACACAGCAGCGACACAGCATTATCTGCTTCAGTCTCGTAGAACAAAGTCTCTCAATCCAATTTATTCCAGATACCTTCGTCACGTAGAGCAGTCGCAGGTCCTCTTCGTTTTCCAGAATGTTCATGAGCGCTCGCCGCAGACTGTCCACTTGCGCTTCGAACTCGTCGATTCTGTTCTTCATTATGCGTAGGGTCTCGAGTTGACCCGACACGATCCGCACTTTCATGAGCAAGTCGAGCACTCCGCAGATCTCAGTCGCAAGCTGCTCGTACTCGTCGACAAAGACACTGCTCAGGAATAACAGTTACATTATCAGATGCATGACTTTTTTGCCTAAACGCACAAGCCTTTTACCTTGATAGAGTATCCAGAATTGCCTCAAGCGCTCTGAAATTGCAAACACCACGACAAATATGCAGAGTAAGACATCACACTATCTTATGAGAAATTTTGTATCACAAGCGAAACGAATGTACTTGAACTCATAGGGCGTGTCGCCATCTTTCTCCTGCACGCACTCGCGAAACTTGTTGATCAAGACCGAGAGCAAACTGTCTGCGCCGTCTGGCACGAGAATGAGTGATGTGTTGCGCAGGACAATCGCGCGGATCGGATCTGATTGAGTTTGGTTGACGCAAGTTCGAGTGAATGAATGGCCACACACCATAGAGAAAAAGAACAACACACTCAAGAAAGCAAGTTCAAGCAAGCTTCACACGTCGTACCTGCATTAATGAGAATCGCTTGCTTGCGCACCACGATCGACGGTTCCTGGGACCCCGCGGCGAAAGGCGAGTCGAGCTTGCGTAGATCTCGCATGTGAACAGGCTGCAAGTCGCAGTACGTGCCCATTGGTGCAACAACGCTTCCTGATCGCGACTCTTTCTTCAGCGGCGGCGGTTCCATTTCTTCGATTTCGTACAGAGATCGCACATCGCGTTGATAAACAAATACCATGAACACAAACTGTTTAGCTGTGCAACGACCTTTGAGTACCTGCACGTGTGGTCTCTGCTTGGCGAATGCGCTGCAGGACCTCGGCGCGATTGAGCTCTTCGTACGCATGCTTGCCATTCTCGTCAAAGCGGAGCACCTACCAACCACCACCACAATCCGTTAGTCATTATCTCGGTATATCATGTGCCCACACAATAATACTCACCAGCATGGCGTTGCTGTGCGGATGGGCGTCGAATTCACAGACAAACGAGTGTGTCGAGAGCGAGCGCAGGTCAAACAAGCGGGATTTTGCTGCAGTTGCCGCTGAATTTGCTGGCGACGTGAGTGGGGTCAGCACTTGCGAGTAGTCGGCTGATATCGTGGACGAGCGTGGCTCTTGCGTTGATGGGCCGGGCAGATGCATCTTCCGAAAATGGCAAGTCGCTGGTGGGGTAGTGTTCATCTTCTGGTGGCGGTGTACGTGTGGCGGTTGGGAAGGGGACGCATTCGCAAGCCCTTTCGCCCAGTACTTCTACATGTCAACGCATTTCCTCGTTCTCGTGCAAAAAGCCAATCAACTCGCTATGAAGTTCGCATTGTAGTACGGAAGACGATCTGTCGCCGCGTGCATATGCCATGCGTGGAAATGAGGTCTGCTTTGTTCGTCTTCTGCTCTTATTTCGGAATGCTCGCAATAGCAACAGCAGCACATTTGCTGTGCGCTTCAATGAGGCACTGCATCTTTTATGCAAAACTGGCTACTTCAATCTCCAAAGTGGCAAGTTGAAGTTTCCTTTCGCGGTCATTTCCGCATTTGAGTTGTAGTGAAGAAGAAAAGCACGCAACAAATGGAGCGAGAGCTGCCGTCACCACCACCACCACCATCATCGCTAAGTGCGGACGCGTGCTCGGCGCAGATGCTGGAGCTGGAGATGCGCCGCGTCGAAGAGGCGTTTGTATTCCATGACCACGACGCGCACACGCAGCCGTATTCGTACAGTGATACTACGCTAGATGAAGTCGCGCGGTGGCTGCTGCAGCTATGGCAGCATGAACGCATTTTTCTGCAAAAGCACCTGCGTTTCGTCATCGCACATGTGTTCGAGCGAGTATGTGACTCGAGCAGTCGCATTCGTCAGGGGCAGGAAGAGCTACTGTCCGAGTCGCAGAAACATGGAGAAAACTACCAGCCGATTGCAGCCTTGCTAAAGAAGGTAGTCTAGGTGTTGATGAGACCACTAGACTTGTGACTTTCAATTGATTAATGCCGTGAGTCCACTTCTTTTACAGGTGCTGGATGTGGCGATGGAAGATGACTGCCAGGAGTTTTTCGCGCGTCATATCGCAATCGAGTTTCGCACGGCATTTGCGGTTCGGTGCAGCATTGATGAGGACGTCCAAGGTATTCGTCAATGCCACTTTCTCATCCCTTTGCAGCACCATTCATGTACAACCATTTCGTTAACTGCTCTTGTGTTCCTCCGTGTGGTGTTTCTTTCAAGTTGCGGTGGAGATTATGAGTCACTTCATTTTTATGGTGCATGGGCATTCAATTTGCCATCCGACACTCGCAGAAGCAATTGCCACAGAGTGCGAATCGAAAGAATTGCGGAAAGCGTTTGTCGATGGTCAGTAGTCTCCATTGATAAGACAGCGAAGGCGAAATGTGGGTGATTTTAATGTGTTCTTGCGATGGCGCTGAAACAATAGCAGTGCAGCACAGTGACATCCTCTCACAGGGTGAAACAGTGAAGCTGCTCTTGCAAGTCTGTCGTGTGGATCCAGTCAGGTTCGTGATCGATGCACATATTTTCCCACGTAAAGTGAGGGTCTGTTTGACGCAGGATAATATAGTGAAATCCGAGAAAACGCGGCGCGGTTCATTTACTCGAGAGCGGAAAGTATCGAAGAAGTTCAGCCATTCATCGAATTGCTTCGAGACAAATCTCAAAAAGTATGCACATTGAGCGGATGGACCAACCTTTGAGATGTAAAGTACGTCTCATGATCTCTGGCATTCTACGTGATCCAGGTTCGACGATACATCTTGGACACACTTTTAATGGTACGAGTGCCAGCCATTGCTTTCGAATCCGAATTTGAATACAACGAGTTGACCTATTCATTTACGATTCTTGCTTAGATTGATCCAAAGGTACAGGATACTATTGCTTCCTGATCATGCTCAGCTGCATTGCGTCTTGACTTCTCCAATCTACAGAGAATCAAGAACAACTTGGGCCATGGAGAGATGGGGAAGTTGATCGTGCACCTTTCGCCAGCTGTGACAAACTCCAAGCACGAGAAGAAGCTCGCTGACCTCGGTACGACTCCGACTGCGACATATGAGCATTCCTTTCATCAATTCATGTCGTGCTGTATGTTGTTGTTTCCTAGTTGTGGCGTATTTCGAAGATGCACAGACGTTTGACGATGTCTGCAAACTGAGCCTTGAGCTTGACGAGTTCGGTGCGGAAAACCAAGAAGTGCTGTGCAAGGCTATTGGCGCAAACATCACGCGGATTGTGAGCATCGCGCACTTTGGGTGATCCATCGACTCACTTGCTTGATCAGCACTTGGTGAGTTGCAATCACGCGAATGTTGAGGTTACTCAGCTTCACAGTCTGCCAGATGGCTCGTTTATTTCGTTTCTAGCTAGATTGCAATTCATAAAGAAGCTACCCGTTCTCAATAGACCGCGCCGGAATGTGCTATCGATAGATTTGTGTTGTTGCAATAGGTATTGATTGCGTTGAGCGAGCAACGTGAAGCGATCTATCGTTGAAGCGCCTTTTTTGGTGGTGTATCAAGTGATTGGTGGGGGCAGCAGCGGACACATACCTCCCCACTGGTTGGTTATTTTACTGACAGCACAGTTCAAAGCTTCAAAGGCACGTGATCACAATGACATTAAACGCCGCTTCTTGTATCGGAATCTACTGGCAACAACGGCTGCAGCAGCGAGCCGTGTCCTCAACAGCCAACACCACTGTAGCTACTCCTACGACTCCGCCGTTGAAAGATTGCACGTAGTGTGATGGAGCTCAACAAAGAGATCTCCCAAACGGTTTGCACCAACTCCCGCATCCCTTCTTTTCGTGTCGCTTTCAAAATGAAATTCTTCAAAAGCAAACTCACCTCGAGCACATCGAGCATGACGTGTACTGCTGTCTGGCGCTAATCCCTCAGGTCGATCCTGACAACTTGCGCACCAAAGAGGCAATTGCAAAACTTCAACACGTTGTCTTGGAAGTACACAGTGAGCCAGTTGGCAGCACAACCAGCAGCAGCAGCAGCAATTTCTTCATCTTCGATCGTCCCTGTCTCGTTTGCACGCAGTTTGACCACCGCGAACTCCTTCACGCCAAGTAACGCAGACTTCTCATTCATTTCACAGATCCCCCCTTCCCCATCCGTTGCTTCTCTTCCGTGTCATACCCGCTCACTGCCAGCTCAAGGCCACATCGAAGATCGTCCCCACAGAGACAGAAAGTCATTTCGCCTTTGTTGATGCAATCAGCAGCAACAACAGGATCTAGGTCTGATCTGCCACAGTCGTTTCCACCAAACGCGAAGACAAGAGAAGCCGCCTCTCTTCGCTAGTTCGGGGCAAATCTGGCACGTCGCGGCCGACAACGCGTACAGCTTTCCCAACACCTAGAGCAGCTTCATCCCACTTTCTTTCACTACATGAACACTCTCTCTTTCTCAGCAAAATGTTGATCGCAAAGATCAGCTTCTCCGTTGGAATACTTCGACCAAGACACGCACCGCTGGACGCGCCATGCGTCGTCGTCGTCGTCGCCACTGCCGCCGCTGTCCGCTTTGCCATCGCGTTTTGGTCCTTGTTGGAGCTTCGAAACTTGCTCTTGAAGCAACAATCGTTTCTAAAAAATGGTGAAGATAGAAACTCACGAGCTTCTATGGAAGTCAAAAGCAAGGTACGTTTCTAACCTGATTTTGTCTTGTTCTTTGTATGTCCGTCGACGCGCGCGCGT
>JALBZZ010000672.1:0-17539 GCA_038051095.1 Globisporangium irregulare
CCCCCCCCCCCCCCCCCCCCCCCCCCCCCCCCCCCCCCCCCCCCCCCCCCCGAGCTGTCAGCGTTGCACGTAACAGCGACAGTCAGTCGCTTCTTCGCGCTCTTGCGTCCCGATATACGCTTCGTCGAGATGGACTTGTTGGGCGGTGTGCAGTAGAAATACGCGGTTTTGTCTATGCTATAGATGTCGCGCTTTGCATAGCCTTGTGCGATGACTTGGAGTGCAGCACGCCCTTCCTCAACGCGGACTGCTTTGGTGGATGCAGCATCACCGTACACGCGCTTTAAGGTGAGCTTGTGGCGCTTCTGGAGCTTGCACAGCCATCCCGTATAGAAAGTCAGCAAGGAAAGTTTAGTTGCCGCAGACGGAGCTACGTCTCGGAGAAGCTCTTCACAAATCTTCTCTGCCTTCCTCCGGATTGTTGCACCGGTCACAGCGGGCATGTTGTAGCGCTTGCAGTCGCGAATCCGCTTTAGTAGTGTCACCTCGAGCGCCGGAGAAAGGACGGACTGGTATCTCTTCTGCTCCGGGTTGGCTTTGTTGTCGTATTTGGCAACCAGAACGCGGTGGATTGTCGTCCTTGACAGAGCACGTGACAGTCTGAATGCGGTCACTGCCCAGTCACCAAGCTTATGGTGCGTCATTGTGGTGTATTCTGTGCTGCGTCCTCATTGCTTGCTTCTGGCTGCTTGTCATGCGTGCGTGCGTGGTGTCGGCGACCACTCCCGTTGATGGTGGTTGTTTGCTTGCTTGGTTGTGAGTGAAAAGCATGCAAGAAGAGCGTCAAACGTTTGAATTGCTTGAAATGTTTGTCGAGAGTGTGTAATTGGGTAATTATCGGATTTTAAAAGGGTATGGTTTATAAACGATGTTTCAATAGAGGAAGAATGACTGTACCGCTATCGAGCGATCAAACGATTCAGTCACTTGTAAGAGCCAATTTCGATGTTTGCGGTTATAAGAGCAGCTAGGGTGGGACCAAACTCCCAATGGCCCTTGATGACATGAGTCGCATGCCTCGTCAATTGTTTATTGACACTCGAGTATATTTGCTCAAACTATGAGTTTCCATACTCTTATGGGAGTTCAGGAGCTCAAGACGCGTTTGGTAGTCACGTCTGGAGATTGTGCCAGCTCCAATGAGTTCAGGATGGAGATGTGTGGGTCCTGGCGTTCCATCAAGGTGTGAAAGTAGGTTCTATAGAGTTGGTGTACATTCTAACTGGTCCAAAGTGTAACTGATGTCGAGCGTGTGCTGTACTGACTTTGTTGATCCGAACAATCCTGTACAAATAGTGAAAATAATAAATTTGTCATGCATTTTTTGTGTGACTCCCAGGTTTGAGTGGTGTGGTTATTTTGAGCGGATTAATAAAAAGAACCGGTTTGGCTTGCTATTGGGCTATCAAAGCTCACTCACTTAAAGTAGGTTGTTGCTCACTTGCTAATGCGGCAATTTGGCTCAAAAGCGAAAAGGAAAGCACAAAGAGAGAGAATGCGCGCGCCGCCCTTTGGTCGCACTGAGCACCGCATGCGCGGCTGAACGCGCCCCGTGTCCCCTCACTACCGAATTCCATTTACTACCAGTATTTCACCATCATGGGCCAACAGGAGAGCAGTCTCAGTAGCGCCGGGTACCTCCTTCCGACTTCCCACGAGTCGCTCCGCCATCATGCGTCGCATCTGTCATCGCATTCATCGTCGTCGTTCAGCAGCTCTGCGCGACGCCCGCGCCTCGACATGCGTTGGAGCCGGCTCACGATGGACCAGCTGCGTGACGAAGATTTCCTCACGAAGCAGCTGCGCCGCATGGAGACGCTCCTAGGCGCCAGTGCGCGTCGCCAGACTGCTGCGAGTTCGACAGGAAAGAGCGCATCGCCATCATCACTTGCGCCTTCAAATGGCAGTGTGCTGAACAGCCGTGGGGTATTTGTGAGTGTCGCGCCGTCAAGACTATCGCTCCAACAGCGCTTGATACACGGGAAGTCTGGTTTTTCACCATCACCAGACGACCAAGGCGAAGACGGTGCAGCGTCTGAGAATGACCGATTAGCGGCTGCAAAGCAATTCGAGCTGGCGAACGGCATTGGAGGCGGTGATGTCGAGACGGAGATTCGCAAAGAGCTGGATTTGCTCAACGCGCTGTATCTGTTTGGTGAGCTGAGGCAGCCAGAACTGGCTGCGCTCATGCTGCAGAAGCTCAAGGAACTTTTGCTGCGTCTGTGTAGCTTTCCAGATCCGTTTTACGATCTTTTGGCACTGCGGCGGTATATCCTACGAAGTGTCCACGAAGCGGTCCAAGTACAGCACCAGCACCAGCGAGCGCTCGTGAATTTGTCGGTATCAACTCTTGAGATGCTCCAAAATACGATCCGCCAAGCCCGAATGCCGCAGCTTTTACTGCCGAACTCCTCCAGATGCGGATCGTCGCTGGTCACGACAGGTCGAAGGCGATCTATCACGACTACCCGCCCAGGTGGACAAGGTACGGGGAACACTTCGTCTCTTGGGATTGTGCTGCTACTGCCGATCAAGCCCAAGGAGAAAGTCGCACGAGAAGCCTCGATGGGCATCCAAGTGGTGTTTACGCTCTTTTCCAGTTTGATCGACCAGGCATCCACTTCGTTGGCACAGCGGAAAGAGATCCTGTCGGAGCTGATGCCACTCATCCAGAGCCTGCCACTCCAGTCGCTAGCTCCCAAGAGTGTCATGCAATTACCGACAAGCTCAAGAGGAGGAACAGCAGCAGCAGGGCGAAGTGAGGCATTGTCAGCAGGCGCTGCACTTGGCTCGGCTGCGGCGTCAGAATCGCAGGAGCTCGTGAACAGAATCCAGCGCTTTCTATTAGAAATTTGCCCAGCGCCATCCATCTCGAAGCCTGGATCTTTGTCTCCAAAAGTACAAGTAGTTGCCTCATCGTCGGGCGATTTCGACGTCACTGACCGCACGAATGCTGTGAACGCGTTGATCTATTTGGCAGCGGCGAGGAGCTCCCTTCGAGATTTTCTGTTGGCAATAAAGGTGATCCTCGGTGCAAGTGATTGCTGTAGTGAGACGAAAGACGGTCACCAGCAAAGCTCAGCATCTCTGGTATCGCCCCGACTGCCGTCTCCACTCACTTCGTCTGCCCCACTTTTACGAGCGAAGCATGAAGACCAGCATCCTGTGCCCCGTGGTAGTGGCGAGTGGGGTCACGAGGAAGAAATCATTGCACCGAGACGGAAAAGCAAAGTGGAGAGTGCGAGTGCAGTCGAGTTGAAGCAGCTCGGAGCGTCGAAATACTTACAGTCGACTCACCGCGCTGACCCAAAAACGACACTTTCGAGCACTTATGATCTCGTGAACCAAGTTAAACGCAAGGTCCTGCCAAAAGGGTTTGTCCCCAAGGCAATCGGCTCTACGACCACGAGTACCACAGTGAATATCGCACTTGCATCGCATCCTGTTACTCACCACCACCATCACAGATACTCTAGCTCACCCATTGTTGGGGCTGCAGGAGGCTACAAGTCGAAAATGAAAGAGGATGTGAAAGAGCCGTTTCAGAACGGGAACGCTGCATACTCGCTGGATATCTCGACGATGCAGGACAGTTCGTCGCAAGACGGTTTCTCCTCGATGTCGACAAGCCGCCTTAATAGGCTCGTGCAAACTGTTAGGTGTCCAAAGCTCAAGCCACTCAGTGTGTCTTCTGTACTTCACGAACTAGACATTGCGAAAATAAGTGTTCCTCAAAAGGCGACAGCACGGTTGACAACTCAACCTTCTCAAAAATCGTCGATAGGGATTTCAAGTGGCGACTTTCACGGAGACAACATGCTGTTGCCGGGTGAGGACGAGTGTGAAGACAAAGAGGTGTGGAGTTGCGGACAGAATTCGTATGGCGAGCTTGGACACGGAGACACGATCACTCGGAAGTCGTTTGATCGAATCGAGGCGCTCCAGCGGAAGGACGTGGTTCAAGTCAGCGCCGGCAATGAGCACAGCATTGTGCTGTGCGGAGATGGCACGGTCCTAACCTGTGGCTACAATGACAACGGTCAGTGTGGCGTTGGGGTAACAAATCGAGTGAGCAATATCACGGAGATCCACAAGTTTGGCGACCACACGATCGCGCAGGTGCATGCGTACAACGGCTGTGAGCACAGCGTGGTCGTGACGCAAGATGGACGGGCTGCTACGTTTGGCTACAACTATCGCGGTCAACTAGGTCACGGGAATACGACGAGTGAGAATGTACCGAAGCTCATCCGCAGTCTTGAGGCGAGGATTGTGAGGCTTGTGTCATGCAGCTACTACCACACGATCCTCACGTGTGACGAAGTGGGCGGAGGACGCGAGTATGTCTACACATTCGGACGCAATGACTACGGACAGTTGGGCCACAACGACACGATTGACCGCAAGGTGCCGCATCACATTGAGACGTTGGCGGACCAACACATCGTATCAGTTGCATGCGGTCAATACCACACGATGGTAGTAAGCTCGAGCGGGAAAGCGTACGGGTTCGGAAAGAATGACTACGGCCAGCTGGGCATTGACTCGCTCGACAACCAGTTGGTGCCAGTGCAAGTGCGTAGCGGACTTGAGAAGCACGTTTGCCTCGAAATACGCTGCGGGTACTACCACAGTATTGTCCTCTGCGGAGGCGCCCATCTCTTTGGATTTGGTCGGAATGACTACGGTCAACTGGGTCTTGGGAAATCTAACGCAACGCCAGCAGCGAACCTTCAGCTTCAGCAGCAGCGCTTTGCGACACCGCAGCTGGTTGAAGAGCTCGAGGGGAAGGAGGTCATCCGATTTGCCTGTGGGTGTTACCACACAGTGGCAGTCTCGGATAGCGGTATGATGTATGTGTTTGGTCGAAACAACCACGGACAACTCGGCACAGGAGACACTACAGAGAGGCTGTTTCCGTTTCCGATCGAAGACTTTCTTGGCAAGCGCATCGCAATGGTCGCCGCGGGCTTTTACCACACGATTGTGCTCACCGGAGGCAAAGAAGAAGAGAAATATGACCAAGATGGAGAGGACAATGGAGATGGCGATGACGAGTCGAGCGCTGATGGTCAAGGGCTGCTCAGCTCATCGTCGATCCTGTCAGCGCAGAATGTCCGACAAATTCTAGATCAAACAAGCACATCTGAAGACGGGGAAAAGGAGAAGCAGTCAGAAAAGAAGAAGACAAATCGACCTGATGAAGAGACAGATTCTTGCTCGGATCCAAGCTGGAATCCGGACGAAGAAGACTGTCGAGATGAAGACGATTGCCGAAGAAGAGGGAAGAAACTTGAAGCTACTGCTGAGTCCTTAGCTGCCACATGTCATTTACAGGACGAAGAACCATCGCCTGCGCTCAGCAGCGGTAGTGGTGGAGTCGACTCGATTGATGCTGCTGTGATCATTCTCGCGGAGCTCGACCGTCTTTGCAAGCCCTATCTGCCTAAACATGGAGTGTACCCAGTACTTCAGCACCCAAGTTCGGAAGCCATCCAGCTCCTTCAATTGTCAATCAAGACTTCATCACCGTCCGCCAGCTTTGATGTGTCCGGTATCTTCAACGGCTGCTTCGAGGCCCATGTCATCCACACCTGCAGCTCCACATTTGAGAGCCTCTGTATTCTGTTGAGGCATCTCAGTGGGAAGAAAATCGAGCATTTATCCCGCGCTCATCATCACGGATCGTCTCAGTCATCGCGTTCTTCGATTCAAGGAGTCAGTAACACCCAGCTACAAGTGTACATCTTGTTGGTGTGCGTCAGGCTTCTCCAGGCGAATCTCGCTCAGCTGCTCCGCTCTGGGCTTGGCAAAACGATCCTTCTTGTCGCGCACAGTCGAGAACTTGGCACGAACAGCTCTGATCATGGAAATGCTGCTGCTGAGCTGCCTTCGTCCGTGAAAGAGCTCGAGAGGATGCTGGTTGTGATTCGTCAACTGCGTGACTCCCTCATGTCCTTAGTGGACATCAAACAACGCAGCAGCTCGATATCTGGAAGTGAAGCTGATGCCACCAGCCAAGATATGACCACAAAGATTGCGAGTGAAGCAGTCGAGACGCTCATGCTCGGATTCGAGCTCTTTTTCCCCTGCCAGTGCGAGCAGCGCCGAATCTTCTTGTGTGTGATCGAGAACCACGACGATGTCAGCATGGAGTGCTGCGTGTGCGGCGGTGACACTGGGAAGCATCCGTTGACGACAGAGACATACCCACGATCAAGGAACCTCTTGCTCAGTCCGCTGCTGAGAAGGATGGCGGACGACTCTCTAGTTGTGAAATGTCTTCCTCTTGCCGCAATCAATGGCATCACTATGCCAGCGATGGTGACTCCCACAGTATCAGCGAAAAACAAGTCCCTGTTTGGCATGACCAGTGTCTACACTGCCTTGTTGGAGCGCATCGGTATAGACTTCACACGTGCAATTGGCGGAGCAGCGCCGGTTTTGGGTGAAATGTGCTCAATGGCGGCATCTGGGAACGCGAGAAGCGCCGCTACGACGAGCTCCAATTCGAGTCTGTTCAACATGGTGGTTGTACTTCAGAAGCATATCTCAACATGGGCAGCCAGTTGTGATCGCTGGGTGAAGACGTTCGACGCGCGCGTGTGTGATCCCAAATTGAGTATGAAGGATAAAGCGGCAGTTCTCGTCGATCAAGTGTTTCGTGTCGATGTCCACGACGTGGATGATGTGCCACTGCCCTGGCGCTGCTTTCTCGAGTTTACTCAAGCGATCATCTCTCAGTCGTGCGACGTCTTTTTGCAAGTGATATCGAAAGAGTCTGCTCCGAGCCCGAGCTTTGGTCATATGAGTATGCACGCTCCTGCTTCTCATGCCGACAACTACTTGGCAATCAGCAATGCGCTCCTTGAGATCGTGGAAGCGTCTATTGTAGGCCAGGTGTTGCCGTCTGTGATCTCCGGTCTACTGGTGTTCAGTAGCAACTCGCTGTTTGCCGTCACTCTTCTCCCGCACACGAAGAACTTGCTGCATCTTTTGGACGATTTCAACCAGCGAAGTCTAGCCATTCGAGAAATAGACAAAAAGTTGGGACAACGACAGCGCTCGACTGCTGCTACTACCAGAAGTGCAAGCAGCCGAGGAAGATCGTCTCTAACCTCAAGGATCGGGCTGATTCGTGGTGTCAGTGACTCTCATTCGGCTGCTGGTTCGTTAGGACCCACGATCAGAGAGGTGATCAGCCTGCCATGGAGCTACTTGCTGGAGAAAGAAGTGTCCGTGCTGGCAGCAGAGATGGCGGTGACACTTAGCTTTGCAGACCCTCTCTTTGTGTTTGAGGCTTCACAAGATGAATCGTCAACTTCTAGTCTATCACGTCGATGGCTCTCGAGTCCGCTCTTCTCAGGAGGTTTGAACTCGTCATTCATGCGAAACTCCATCAAGCAAAGCGTGAATCCAGAGATTGCGATCAGCGATGCGACTCGTATCGTCCAGCACGTGCCTCTGCGGATGGGTTTGAAAGCTGAGCCAGCCATGACCTCTGACACGAGACCATTCTCATTGGTGCTCCCACCACATCGTTATGGCAGCGAGAATGGAGGAGCACAATGGACGCACAGTGCACAAACCCCAGTTGTGGTGCACGAGGACAACTACGTGGATGTTCTCAGCGGAGTGTCCACCAGCAGCTTTTTAGATTGCATGAGCGGAGTTCGAATCGGAGCTTGCTGCACACAAGCTCGTGCGCTTTGTGACTGGGTCCGTGCGTACTACGCCAAGACGAACGCGTCGTATCGAATGCTGACTCGTCAAACAAAGCAACCTCTAGTATCAATGAAACCTGAGTCTGCCAACGATACTGCCATGTTTCAAGACGAGAGCTGTGTAGAATATGCTGCATTTGCAGCCATCCTGCACCACAACCAGCTCGCTCCGCAAGCTCTTCACTTTGCACTCAGCATCGGGACAGGAGCACCTCCTTCCAAGCCTCCACCGCGCGTGTTTCTCAGCCTGTGGCACTTCGTTGCTGAGTTGCGCCGTCGGTTCTCAGCGAAAAAAATGGAAATCAAGAACTCTGTCTCCGGAGGTACATCGCAGGACGGAGATCCATCGATCGCTGTCGCTAGGCTTCTGAGAACCATCGTGGAACGCTGTCAGCTTCTTTTGCTTGTGTCGATCCAGGACGAGGAAGAGCACGAACACATGATGCTAGACGGTGGGTTTATTCCCCCATACAACCCTCCGGTGTTTGCTGGTGAGAAAACGAGTGTTGTCTTCTCATCTTCTTCGAGCACGAAGCACATGAACTCTGTGTATCTGGACCACCAGTTACCCTTTTTGGTCGCGTTCCCGAACTCGAAATGGCGAAAAGTGCGCATTCTGATCCATGTGATGACAAGATGGAGGTGGATCGGCTGTGTGTGGCAAATCAAAAAGAAGAGAAGTGAAGTCTCGTCGGAAATTCTGGATTTCCTTACCACCGACGAGCCTGTTTCGTCGCTCGCAGCGGTCAATGTGCTGTTGGTTGATCCTTGTCGGCGTGCAAGTTGCGCAGCACGAGGACTAGAATCTATATGCGAAGTGCTTTCGATTCCGTCTTTCGAGTCGATCCAAGCAGATGTCGTTCACCGATTCAGTCAAGTGGTGGTCTTCCATTCGCACACGATCGAGGCGTCGCTCACTCGACCAAAGAGTCCAAATATCGGGCTATTCTTCAAAGAGCAGTACAATGCTGCGCTGTCCGAGTTCCTGACCCAAGTGACAAAGGCGATTGTGCAAAAGTCGAATGCACTCTTTGCTTCGGCTACCACAGAATCTGCCGAGAGTGATAGTGCCTCCACGTGTCGACCGCTGGTCATGCTACTGAGCTGCTGGGCGATCCATTTCAAGGTCGACCACTTTGAGTTTGTGAACAATATTGGCATCCTTTCGATTCTACAAAAAATCTCAAAGCGTATTTCAAAGTTCAAGCAGGTGGTGACTTTACCAATGAGTAGTAGCAACATCGTTGCAGGTGACGGTGACTCGCAACGCTTTCTGGAGATGCCCAAGTGCTTCGACCGCCTAGAAGACACGCTGTGGGTGCTGTTCCGACACATCTGCGCGCATTTCGCTGTGCAAGCTACTTCTCGGAATGAGGTATCTACTGGTTTGCCGCGAGCTATCGCGGTTGGCATCCCGAGAGATCCGGTGCTGACCGAGATCTTTGCTCTGATATTCGACCAAACGCTGGAGATCTCGCAAAGCGCGCTTGGTTCTTCAACGGGGTTGGCCACTGGAGGTATCGAGGACGCGACTTCCAAGGAGAACATCCCGGAGACAGCAAGACTGCCGAGTGCCGCGACAATGAGACGAAGTTTTGAGATCATTTGGGCACCGAAAAGGTTCTCCTCGCTGTCCAAAGGGCTGTCGTATACCTACGAGGAAATGATAAATCCTCTTCCTTCTGGATGCTCACCAAGTCGACCTGCCATGTCGCCACTAGTCAAGCCGAACGAATTCAGTATCACGACTTGGGTCTACACAAAGAGTATAACATATGTGTCTTCTTCTACTAGGGCACCTCCAATGTCATCTCGGCTTTCTCCACGAGAGCAAGAGCCGCGCTTCATCTTCCTCCGAGGTAACCACCGCGAGATCGCTCCATATCTGATTCTTGTTCCTGAAAGAGACAGCAACTGGCATTTCGAGCTCGGGCTGCTGATCAATCTGCGGCCTGAGCAACCTGGAGGTATTCTACCAAGTGCGAGTGTGAACACGTCTAAGTACGTTGTTCATGAGCGACTGGTTTCGAAAGAAGCTGTGCCTTCTGGGAAATGGACCCACGTGGCGGTTGTCTGCGAAGCGTCCAAAGTTCGTCTCTATATCAACGGCATTATGGACACTCAGCGGAATCTGCTACCTGCACATGCGTCTGCATTGTCGTCTGCGAGTGTGGATCTTCCCTTTCATTTCGGGAAATTTCCAGCGAACCTCGGGGTTTCACCAGCGTCTTCGTCAGCTTCTTCATTGAGCATCCACCCAGTGGTGCCATCCTTGCATCTCCTCGCGTCCACCTTGGCGTCCAAGAGCCCGTTCAGTCGAAATGTGGACCGATGCTCTTCTGCATCTGAACCAGACAACGGCATACTGAAAAGCTTCGATGGCTCACTCAGTAATTTCCGGTTTCACAATCGATCGCTATCGCCGATTCACGTGCGGATCGTGTACGACGAGAAGAAGCAAAATGCGTCCACGAGCGCAGGCACGCCAAGAACTTTGGTTCCAGCGATCCGTGCTGAGGCCCACACACATCGGAAACTGCTGGACCAGCTCGCAGTGCTATTGTTGCTCAGCTCGTCATCTGAAGGACTGGTGCATTTCACCTCACACGCCTCGGAATGGCTGAAGCTTCTGTGGGAACTCTTCATCAAGACTGACGAATTTCGTGTACAACAGTCAGTGCTCCGTGTACTGAGGGTGATTCTCCCACGTCAAGGTCCGCTGGTGCTGTACAGCGTGCTGGTTGAAGAAAATATCGCAAGACTCTCAAGCACAAGTGAGGAAACTCCTGCTGCACTCGGCTTTATCTCGAAAGAAGATGTTTTCGTCCAGCAGATTATCCGCATCATTGGCTTCACGGGATGCAAGTGTCCAAACAACAACGTCGAATCGTCTCCACACATTAAACCACAAGGCATTGTCCAGCTGCCGTGGACACTGATGCTTCCAGTTGGTGTCCACGGGAATGAGCTTGCGCCACCTCGCGACGAACTCAAAGCAGCGAACTGGAACCTCCAAGATGACATGAATAAGCAAGAACACGCCGCATCGACCCAGTCACTGGGTCTGGGAAACGAACTCGTCGGTCTGCTGCACCATCTGTTTGCGTCCACAGCAGAGAACTCAGGAGAGTGGAGGGATTCCATTCAGCGTACACTATTGGGTTGTATGACAGGAGTGAATGCGACCAGAACCTTCACTCAACCCAAGCAGTTGCTTCGCATTGGTCAACGAGTGGTCAGTCTTGAGATCGTGAAGATGGTTGAAGCCGTTGGCTGCTTCCATGTTCTCAGCGGAGTCGTGGACTTTATGCGTCCAGGGGCAATAATTGAGCTAACCCAAGCGGGTGACATCGCTCATATCATCGCAGTCGAACCAAGTACCTCAAACGCTCCAGCATCAGCACCAAATCTCGAACGCTCAACGGAAAAGCGACAGTTCGCCTACGTCTCAACCAGCGATTTTCACAGGCGCAGTCACAGAAGCAGTGCGTTCGATATTCGCCCGGGATGGGGAGAAGATGCGTATGGATCCTGGTACAATCGAGTACTCAACTACTCTCACTTGCGTCAGAGTGAGCGAGGTCTTCAAGGTGTCGACATCGCTGCCCCTCGATCTCGCTACCTGTTCGTCAACACGGAAGACATTCAGCCTATGCAGGTGGCGTCTTCATCATCCAAGCTGCCGACTTCATTCGTTCCGAGTATTCTGTACGCGCTCAGAAGCGGAAGCGAGGATTTCTTTACGAAGCTTATCTCCAGTATCGCAAACGTATGTCTCCAGCAAATTGGCTCTCTTGTGGATGAGTTCTTTGACACGCAGAATGCGATCGGCACGAATAGTCAGCTGATGTTGATCTGGAAGCAGTCTTCTAGTCTGGTGATGAAAACACTCGTTCAAGCATCAGCGAGCTTCGAGAGCGCGCAAGTGCTGCTGCGAGACACCGCGTTGGTCGATCGCATTCTTCAAGTGAGCACATCCGAAGATGGAAATGCCTCGTTTGCGACTTGTGCAGAGGTTGAGCGCAAGGTCTGGCTGCTCCGGCAGCGCGTGTACACCGTTTTGATTGACCTTGAGGATGAAGGTGATGCTGAGCTGCAGCAGTTGTTCCAAAGTGGCGTTGCTAGCCAGAGGAGACCTTCAGAGTTCATGCTTCCTAAAGCTGTTGAGAATAGAGTTGTTGAAGATCGTTCAGCGCCAGAAGCATTAAAGATCAAAGACGAGTCAGTTCCTTTAAAGCTCAGCGAGATCGAGTCCAGGAGAACCAGTAGAAGACGCAGTGAGCAAAAGAACGACGATGAAGCGGATGAGGTTGAAGATGCAGATCCGAATGACGAAGGACTAATTCGAGACGACAGTTCTGCTGAAGCCAAAGAAGAAGATGACGAGCCAGATGAAGAGGAAGGCGACGACGATAACGACAATGAGGATGATGGCGAGCTGGAAGAAGATGAAGATGAGCGAGACGAGGAAGAAGCAGATGAGGACGAAGAGGACGAAGACGCCGAGGAGAACCGTGCCGAGTTTGTTGAAGAACTCATGCTCATGGGGTTCCCGGAAGAGTGGTGTATCCTGGCGCTCAAGCAAACTGAGAACGACATCGTGTGCGCATCAGCGTGGATTGTGGACAACCTCGAGCACCTGAGTCGACTGCAGACTTCGCTCGACAAGCAACGTGACCGCGGACGTGAGACGTCACAATTCAATGAAGAAGAGGATGACAACGTCGCTGAAGATGGTGCAGACGGCGATACAGTGAGTGTAAGTGGAGCTGGGTCTGGAAACACGCTCGCAAGAGTTGCAAGGTTTGAAAATGGTCAATTACAGGATGATGACCCATCATCATCAGCCAGCAAACTCACAGTATCGGCAAAAAGTAGCGTCAACTCTGTCGTCCCACCGCTGAATGACAAGGAGATGGCTCGCAAAGTGTTTGGAGAGATGTACTTTCCCTTTGAAGAAGGTGGATATCGCTCGAATACCAGGCATTGCTTGATGCAATCGTGGCGTACGGAAGCAGTGGAGATGAAGCTACAATCGCTCTCGAAATCCCAGAATCCGCTCGACAGCGCTGATGTGACAACGCCTTTGTCCCAAGACAATCTACACGAGCTCTCTAACTTTCGCAGTCAGATCAGTCAAATGGAGCTCAAGGTGCTGGTGAAAATGCTGCAGGACCTCGAGCAGACGCTGTCAATTTTGTACGCGCGGCAATGCGTCGTTACGCTTTGCCATCACACCAGCGAGCCAGACGGAAATTCACTGCCCAGTGACGAGACCACTCCACCATTTTCCCAAATGAAATACTCCCAGTTCTTCCAGCTCTTGAAGATGGTTCTGCTTCGCGGCAACCAGTTCACCGTCGTCGTTGTTCAAGGCACCGATTACACTGCCCAGCAGCTCCTACAGGAGCGGACCCCCGATCGAGTGCTGTCATCAACAATCGCACACTTTCTCGATCGCGACTTCGAAAAATTTCTCATTGCAGTTCTAGATTTCTGTGTGGCCGAGATTGAAAAAGCGGCATCGAACAAGTCGTACGACGCTCACCTGTGGACGCAGCGAGATCTCAAGCGTGCCGACAGGACCGTGAACGATGAACCTGCAATCGAGATCGTCTCGTGGATCGTTGACGAGATTCTGAAACAAAATAGTCTCAAGCCGTGGAAACCGCTGCAAATGATGATGACGCAGCTCATCAAGCGTCTTCGATTCAGCCTCAAGTCTGCGAATCTCCCACTCAAGTTCTTGGGACTGCACATGATCAGCGTCATCTTGCAGAAGATCTCCAAGAGTGGAAGCAATCTTGATTTGGTTCAGAGCGATATTATCCTTCTTGAGAGCGGACTGGAGATGGAAGATTTCTTGCACGCAGCCAAGCAGCGTCATGCACGTGAGGTGGTACAGCACCGCTTGATATTTTCCGTGTACCTCCAGGCGTACGTTGAGATCCTGCACGTGCTTCGGGGGCTGGCAGGGGGTGGCGTAGCTCTTGAAGATGCAAAATCTGGTACGATCTGCGCTCTCTCTGGAGATCCGTTTCGATCGCTTTCGTCTCCTCTTTGTAAAGCGTCCACCCTCAATGGACAAAGCCGCACCCTCGGGTTCGATCGTAAGCGGTGCCGCAGCAACTTGCTGACGATCTCAGATGACGGAGCCAGCGTTGGGTATTCGGGTAGTGAAGTGTGGAAAACGGTGTTTGCCACCGAGAGCTTCTCAACGGGTGTAGTCTCCTGGCAGATGCGTATTGAGAAATCCAGTTCGTCGTATCTCTTTGTAGGCGTTGGTAACCAACGTGCAAGCAGCGATTCATTTCTCGGTGCAGATGAGCACTCGTGGGGCTACATCGGAGACAAAGCACTGTACTACCAGCGGAATCGCGTGAAGGCGTACGGAGACAATTTCGGGGAGAGAGACTGCATTGGAGTGAGACTAGACTGTGAGAGAGGAACGCTTTCGTTCTCCAAGAATGGTGTCGACTTTGGCGTCGCGTTTGACAACATTGTCGGGGAAGTGTGCCCGGCAGTGGCATTCTACTCTCGACATCAGCGAGTGTCGTTTGTAGCAGACAGCTTTGTTGTTGACCAAGAGTCTGGGGATGTGAAGCAAAGTGAAGATAGTAAGGCTGACGCCAGTGAAGAGTTAGCAGCGGCAAAGACGAATGACGACAGCGGTGCACCTGGGAGTGTCGAAGAAGCACTGGTCGTGTGTGAGCTGATGAAGTCGATGGTCAACAAGCAGCCAGTGCGTGAGGACTTACTCCGATCTGCGTTCGAAATGACGACACAGTGGACTGCAGGGTCTAAAAAGTACGTCATAACGCGATCAGGAAAGCCGTTGTGGGTCGATGTCACTCGAGACAAGTGCTCTGAGTTTGGTTTCCAATCGGGTGAACGCGTGCGCACGAGTCGAGGCAATGGTGTTGTTGTGGGAGTTGCGGAGCAGCGGCTGTGGGTCGAAGTCGACGGTGAGCAGGGTGCGTGGTTCTTTCATCCGTCGAAACTGCGGTCACTGACGCTTATAAGCGTGGGTGGCGCAATTTTGAAATCTTCATACAATGTAGCAGCAGGTACTGTTGCACTTGGTCAAGACAAGTCAAGTTCACCAAGCAAGCTTAGCTCCGATGTACTTCGTTCCTTGAACCCGCTCGACAACTCGCCTTCTCTGCCGACAGTTGCAGACTCGCTGTCGTTTACAGAGTTCCAGGGATTTGTGAACGACGTGCGCTGGAGTCTGAGTATCGACCGAGAAATCATGAACTTTTTGAACGATTTCTGCGAGACCTCGAGCGTGAGTCCGTGGAACATCTCGCCATCTGAAGCACTCGACATTCTCAAGCAGAAAGAAAACGAGTTAGAGAACGTGATGGCGCAAGCCGGCTTCAACTCGACTTGCTTTCCAACAGGTAAAAATGGCTTCGAGACAAAAATTGTGTGTCGACTGGGCTTTTTGCGCTTCTTTAACGCGTACTTCAGCCGTGTGATCGGGTACTTTGACCTCACGTGGCACTATTTCTCGCCCAACGCGAGTCTTTTGCCCTGCAAACTGATCTCCAAGTGCCGCGGGAGTCTCTTCATCACGATCAAGAACGAGTTCTTCACTGCACTGATGGAGAAGACAGCGAACTCACCAAAGAAAGCGGACGACGACTACGATTACCCAGAGGATCTACCGCAAGTGCTGCTGAATCGCCCCAAGGCAGCGACTGCAAAGTGCCACCCTGGGAGCACCAAGAGCCTGTTCCACTCGCTCTTCGGCCAGGCGTTTGAAGAATTGCACTTTTTACCATTGCGCACGCTGCGCATGGTGTACTCGCACCCGATGGACGACGGCCAACTGCGGAGCTTCAAGGTCAAGTTTGAAGGCGAAGGTGTCGACGACTACGGGGGACCCTACCGCGAGTTCTTCTCTCAATTCTTCGCCGAGCTGCAGATGCTGCGCATCGAGCATGACAATGACGACGACGATGGCCAAGATCCAGGGGCAACAGCAGGATTAGAGTCAAAGGTCGAAGTAACACCGACCGAGTGCTTGCTGCCGTTCTTGCTGCCAAGTCCCAATTGGCGCAATGGCGTCGGCGCGAATCGCGAAAAGTTTGTGATCAATGCGGCGCTGCTGAGAGAGCAGTTCCATGCGTGTGGAGACGCGGATGAGCAGGCTCAGAACCGCAACAGACACAACAAAACCAGCACTTCTGCAGCAAACAAGACAACATTAGAAGATCTCGAGCCAGAGAACCCCGAAGAGAAGCGGCAACTGCATGGCGAGATGTTTTATTTCCTAGGACAAATGTTGGGGACCTGTCTTCGCACCCGCGTGTGCGTGCGTCTCGACCTGGCGATTTTGGTCTGGAAGCACCTCGCGGGCGAAAATGAAGGTGATGATGATAATAACAGCGATCAGGAAGAAGCCGCGCTGGCGAACCTGAAAGAAGTCGACTTTGTTGCGTACACGCTCTGGAGAACCCTTCGAGGCGTACTCTCAGAGTACCAGAAGCTTCAGTCTCTAGGCGTTACGGCTGACCACCACGATCTTCGCGTCCAGAATCTAGTGGAGCAGCTCGAAGCGATGGACCTGACGTTCACAGTGTTCCTGTCCGACGGTCAGGTGGTCGAGCTCTGTGAAAATGGTGCAAACAAGGTCGTGACACTGGACAACCTCGAAGTGTACTTGAAGGCTGTGCTTCGCGCCAGGATGGACGAGTCAAACGACGTCATGAACATCATCAAGCAGGGGCTGAACTCGATTCTACCTGTCACAGCGCTGAGTCTGTTCACGTGGAAAGAGCTTGAGAAGCGCGTGTGCGGCGTCGCAGAGGTTGACGTGAACCTGCTCAAGCAGAACACCGAGTACGACGAAGACGTGTCACCTCAGGACGAGTTTGTGCAGCGCTTCTGGCGCGTTCTGGCGGCAATGGACGAGGAGGACAAGCGTTGTTTCCTGCGCTTCGTGTGGGCTCGCTCGCGGCTACCCACAGGAACAGCGCAGTTTCACCAAAAGTTCAAGATCCAGTCTGTGGCGTCGTCGTCGACTGGAGAAAGTGGGAATGGCGGCGGCTCAGGGGGGTCATCAACAACAGGCAGTGGTGGATGGATGGACTCGCAGCTACCCAAGTCGCATACGTGCTTCTTTGCATTACAGCTGCCACGGTACTCGACCGACGAGATCTGCCGCAAGCAATTGCTCTACGCGGTGCGCAACTGCGTCGAGATGGACGGCGACTTCCGGCTCGCGGACACGGAGATGACGGGCTGGAGCGACATCGACCCGAGTGATCAACTGCGGTTCTAAACAAATAATGGAAAGAAAGCGAGTCTAAGCATTCTGATGAGTGAGTTATAGACAGAAGATCAAGAAAGCGAATGCTCTAACTGAGGGGTGGAGGAAAAAATGAATCAGACTTATTCAGCAACATTTTTCTTTGCTCTTCTTGACAAGGACATTTAACGTTCAGAGGGACAGAAATCGGTCGAATGGTGCCAAATGAGGCACGCATACGCACACAAAGCTTGACGCTGAATACATCTACAGTTTGCGCTTGCAGGCGTTACTGGGCTTTGGCGTCGTGTTGGAGCTCGGCGTTGGAGTCACTGTCGCTGACGGCGCAATGGTCAGAGTGGTGATGTTTGTAGCTGCTGTAGTTGGAGAGGATGTCGATGAAGAGTCAGCTTCATCATCACACTCGTCAGATGAAGTCGACGATGCTGCTGCTGGAACGCTGGTCGCATCAGACGCTGCCTTATCACTACCGCTGCAGCTTTCAATCTGAGCAGGCACACCGAACTTGTAGTACTGTTGGTAGTTGCTTTCGTCACCC
>JALBZZ010000673.1:0-17454 GCA_038051095.1 Globisporangium irregulare
TTGGCTCGGATGGCACAGCACAGGGGTTCGAGTGCGAGGATGAATAACAGGGGGGAAAGGGGGTCGCCTTGCTTGACTCCACGAGTGGGTTGAATCGCGTTGAGGATGTTGCCATTGATGTTCAGGCCCTTGAGGTTGTACGAGTTCTTCCTCATTTGGACGTCGAAGGTCAGAGGGAGTTAACTTCCTTTTCATCCCCTTAAGAGATTCCATTACGATGATTGGTTGGGGCGTAGCCACTGGAAGTGGAAGCTATAGTCTGCGCCAAAGTGCTCGAGCGACGACTGCACCGTGAACACGACCCAGAGCGCTAGCTTGGCTTGCGCCATCTGCCACTGGGTCTCCAGCACGAACGCTAGCTGGTGGATCGACGACACCCGCAGCTTTTTGTCCAGGAACCTGCTCAGCGCCAGGAATGACAGTAACTCCAGAAAAGCGTAGAGCAGGATATTCTCGATGTTAACTTCGAGTTTGTCATCATTGAGGTCTCTCAGCTGTGCGTAGTAGATCTGATTCGGGAGGCTGCGCATCATCAGCAGGTACAGACAGTAGACGATTGGGATCACTTCGGTGTACTCGATGAGTATCACAAACTCGATCACGTGGAGAAGCTGCAGTACACTGTCCACTTTTTCAAGTTGCTCGGCTGGACTGAGCGAATCCACGATATGTTTCTTGCGAGCACCGAGCTCCACACGTTGAGCCTTCGAAGACGCCTGCTTCAATGCGTCTACGTTCGTAGGGCAATGGCTGAGCAGCGTTGTTCAACGATCTCTGCTTGGAAGCAGTGTACGATACGTTGAGCTGGCCTGGATGGGCTCCTCCGAACTGGTAGGTGCGATAGCTTGTCGAAGTTCAGAGTTCAAGTCAGCACGAATAGCGGCGCTCTGGGGAATAACATCTTGATTTGATTCCAGGATATACAGAGCCACCGAAGCAGATGCGGGTGTCCATCGTCTGCGGTGTCTCCCAGGGGAGCTACTCGTAGCTGTCGCAGCCGCCAGTTTCTCAGAGCACTGGCAATTTTCGAGAGCAATGGTGCTGGAAGCTTGTGGACGATCTGGTGTTGTCTAGGACTGGGTGAGCATGTTGATCTACCAGAGTGATGCACATCCGTGGACAAAATCTACTGCCATCAGCACGGCGATCGTGTTCCTTGAGACGGCAGTCTGCATCGAGTACGTCACGTTGAGTGCGTGGGAGATCTCGATGTTGAACACGACCATCTCGGACTTGAAGTCTTCGACCTGTTTGACGCTCGAGCTGATCCAGCTCTTGAGCACGAGCTTCAAAACTGGTAGGAACAGCGCGAATGCGGTCTGCTCCGACGACCCGAGACTGTTGAACGCGTAGCTGAAGACCGGGTAGATGTAGGTCAGCGAAATCTGCTTGGGCACGAGGAAGAGGTAGTTGATGAAGTCACTCCGTAGCTGTTCATTTCTTCGGAGTACTGTTCTCCACACAGCGTAGAGACAGATCGCGAAGACCGGGCAAGTCACAATGGTTCCACGTGAGATGGTGAAGGGCAATGGGAACCCGATCAGGTACGATAACCCAAACGTATTCGCAGCTCCGAATGCCGCGACGACCGAGGATACCTATGCGATCTGAGCGGTAGTGACAGAAAGCAGGGGAACGATTTGCCTGAGCTGTATCAGGATAGCAGCAGTGGTTATCCAGGTCATCAAGAACCCGCGGAACCAGAAGGCATGGCTGTGACCAAGCCCCAGACTCGGTAGGTTGAGGCGTACAGAGTCTAGGAGTGTGACCGCCGCGAGACATGGGAGTGGGGTGAGCGCGAGGATCATCCACGAGCGGGCCAACAACGTTGAGTTCTGATACTTATCGAACTGGTGTAGCCGCTCGACTGAGTACTTGTCGTGACGCTTGACTTGGACGGCAGCCCAGATGTGGGTCAACTGCCTTCAAGCGCTCGCTAGCCCCATCAGAGCAATCAATCGAACGCGTAGGCCGATGGCCCAGCTTGCTCACCCAGCCTGATCTTGCAGAAGTGAGGGGTTCTTTTAAGAGTTTGCATCCATTTCAGAACTCCTGATCTATTTTCGCCGGCTGGACTCGCAGTGCTCCTCAACACGAACGAGCTGATGTGTTCCGCGATCGAAATATAAGTACATTCGATACATTAGAATGTACAATGATAAAAATTACACATATTCTAAATGATTCCGTAATGCTCCGTAAACCGTCTACCGACGTAGGGAAAACAAAAGTAGCCAATGGCAAGATTTCTCCATGTGGCTCACACCAACCACAATATCCATATCCCCCTTTCATAATGGGTACACTCGAATATGAATATTGATTTCGATGATATTAATTTGCTAAAATACCAATTTGTGCTATAAAAGGTATTTATAAAAGTCTCCCAATTGCCCCACATCTACTGAAGAGCTCATCATTGATCAGAACATCCAAATCCAGACAAAAGCAGCAGCAAGCAACAAGATCACGAATGAACAAGATGACGGCGATCGCGTACGACCCGGAGAACGTATTCCAGAAGATCCTGGACGGCGCCATCCCGAGCTTCAAGATCTTCGAGACCGAGCACGTGCTCGCGATCCTCGACGCCTTTCCCCTCGTGCCCGGCCACGCGCTGCTGATCCCCAAGGCGCAGTACGCCACAGTTATCGGTGCGTTCAATCTGTCTCTGTCTGTGTATCGTGCTGGCTGTTGCTTTGTCTCGTACTCACTAGCCATTGGCGACTATTCTTATGATGCTGTAGATATGCCGGCGAATGTGGCGGCGAGCCTGTTCAGAGAGCTACCGCGCCTCGCCAAGGCGGTGCAGCAGGTGAGTGCTGCTCTCTCTGTATAGCCTCACGCGCATATTATCCTCCTAGCATTACTGAGGGTGCGCAACGAACATCTTGCTATTGGATAATAGGCGACTGGAGCTGATGGCATCAACATCATCCAGAACAACGGCGCGGCATCGGGCCAGGCCGTGTTCCACGCGCACATCCACGTGATCCCTCGCTTCGAAGGCGACGGCGTGCTGACGCTGCCTGCGGGACAGCAAATGATCCAGAAGGACGACGCGCTGGCACTGCTGGCGAAGATCCAGGACAAGCTGCAGTAAGCGTGTGCCCAATCTCTCTCACTCTCGTCTTCCTGGCTGTGTTATGAGTTCCCACCAGTGCTCAAGATAGGAGAGGGCTGAAGAGAGCTCGATGTTGTTGATTGCGCCACTTGAAACAAGGCACTCATTCCCAGGCTCGATCCCGCTTTTCTCACGTAAGGACATCCAAAAAAGCCATTTACGCAGTTGAAGAAGTCGGATTTATTTGCTTCATAACTGAGTGACTGACTGACTGCTTTGTCGTAGCTGAGTTCGAGACTATTCGCAAAGTCTTATCGGTCTTGTGTGTAGGTAGGCAGGCTGGAAGGAGCCCGGTGAAGAGCTACATCGAAGACGTCAGCATATGGATTGACATACGTATGTGGAGTTGCGTGGCTACAGGAATTTCTGTCTCGCTGGAAATACCTCGTGGTGTCGGACACAAATAGCATATTTCCGTGCGGAGGTTGAGCAACTTCTGTGATTGATAAACTGACTGATTGATTACTCCAGTCTGAGATTCTTGGGAGGCGCTCGATCTCCTTCCTTTGAACTTGTGTGGTGACAACGCCGCTCTACTTTGCGATCTTCCTCGATTTTGTCGTTGCCCTTCCTCTTGAAAATCCTGGTAGTATAATTAGCTAAGTAAGTCAGGTGCTGAAATTAGTCTTCCGACGACACCATTCTCATTGGCTAAGCTTCAAACCTCGAGTCGAAATAGACTCACGAAACGATCCATTCCGTTCATGCGATGGTGTTGAGGGTGATGAGGAAGGTTTGTCGGAGGTTCTGAGGTACCTCGCTGATTACGCTTGTAAGGCTGAAGAAAATGGCTATTTTCGAATTCGTCCAGAGTTTCTCTTTCTCTCCTGGGTACCTCTTTGGTCTCGAACCCCTCAGCTCAGTTCATTCTTCTTTGGGTGCGGCGCAAATATCGGAACAAGCGAGAGAACCACTTTTCCACAGACAAGCGAACTCATCGTCGCCAGCAGTGATCATGGACGGCGTCCTACCTGTCGGCGCACCGTTCGCGCGGCGGGACTCGATCCAGAGCGAGATCTCGGTCGAATCGGATGTCACATACCGGTCATTGGAGAACGGCGACATTTCTGCGATGGTGGGCGGCCCCCACAAGATGCCACTGCCGAACGCCGCGATGCTCGAAACCATCAGCATGGGCGGCTCCATGCGGTCGCTCGTGTCGATAGCGGATGGCGGCGGTTCGGGGTCAGGATCGGGATCGGCCGGCGCGCTACTCACAGAGGCCAACTCGCGCGTCGTCTACGTGAACGACCCGAATCGGAATCTCGCGGTCGGCTTCTGCGACAACAAGGTCGTGACGGCAAAGTACACGAAACTCAACTTCATCCCGCGTTTCTTCTACGGTCGACTCTCTCAGGTACACACGCTCTCCAGTAGTTACATTGCGTTGTCATACAGCTTGATACTCATTCACACCTTTCACGATGTCGCTTGGTCAGGTTGCCAACTTCTACTTCCTGCTCGTTGGTGCTGGTCAATTGATCCCGGCGATCTCATCGACCTCCGGGGTTCCGTTTCAATGGATCGTGCTACTCATCGTGCTCTCAATCGACGCTGTGTTTGCGGCGATCGAAGACAGCGCGAGACATCGCGCGGACGTCAAGATGAACGCGCGCACGACCCAAGTGTTTGACCCAAAGGAGCCCACAAGCTTCCGTGAGATCATCTGGAGCGACGTCAAGGTCGGGGACTTCCTCAAAGTATGCAACTACGACGCGATCCCAGCCGACATCCTGCTGCTCGCGGTTTCGGAGCCCGACCCAGACATCCCTTCTGGTATCTGCTTCATTGAGACCAAGTCGCTCGATGGAGAGACCAACTTGAAAGTCCGTCAGGCACTCAGTTGTACGTTCTCGCAGCTGAACGATCCGCGCAATCTGGGTAACTTGCCGGGCAAAGTGATCTGCGAGCGTCCCAACCACGATGTGAACAACTTCTCAGGCAGATTTGAGCCTATGCAAGGGCACACGATCCCCATCGACCTCAAGAACATCGCGCTCCGAGGTTCAGTGATCCGAAACACTCCGTTCGTGTACGGCCTCGTCATCAACACGGGTGCCGACACGAAGATCATGCAGTCGTCCTCCGAGACGCCGACGAAAGTGAGCAAGATCCTGACGATTGTCAACCGCGGCATAGGCGTCCTGATGGCGATCTTGGTCGCGCTCTGCGTGCTTGGAGCAATCTTGTGCTCGTGGTGGATCGCCACCAACTACGACCGCGCCATGTACCTCATGCTCCACGACCTCAGCGGCTCGGCACCGTTCCACAACGACATCATCGGCTGGCTCATCTACATCGGATACTACTGGATCCTCATCGCGTCCTTCGTGCCGATCACACTCTACGTGACGATCGCGATCGTGAAGAGCTACCAGACGTTCTTCTTGAACCGCGACATCCAAATGTACGACGAAGTCACCGACACCCCCGCGCTCGTGCGCAACGCGGATCTGAACGACGACTTGGGCCAAGTGACGCACATCTTTAGCGACAAGACCGGCACGTTGACTGCGAACGAGATGGACTTCCGCAAAATGTCGATCAACGGGGTCTCCTACGGTCGTGGCACGACTGAGATCGGACGGGAAGCCGTGCGTCGCCTCGGTAAGGACCTCTCGGCGAGTGACATCCTCGCAGACAACACGCCGATCGACACGAAAGAGGAGAATGTCCGCTTCATCGATCCTGCGAACGAGTACCTTCGCGACAGCGACCCGCGCTTGAATCCGATCCAGGCTGCGTGGATCGAAGCCTTTCTCACGCACCTGGCAGTCTGCCACTCAGTCGTGCTGGAACAGGGCGAAGACGGACTGGGTACAAAGTTCTCGGCGTCGTCACCCGATGAGCTCGCGCTCGTCTCAGGGGCAAACTTCTTTGGGTACTCCTTCAAGGCGCGCAAGAACGGCTCGGTCTCGATTCGTGTCCCCGGTCAATCCAACGAGGTGCAGTTCGACTTGCTCGAGATGATCGACTTCACGAGCACTCGCAAGCGCATGTCGGTGGTCGTGCGCAACCCGGACAAGAAAGTGCTCCTGCTCACGAAAGGTGCCGACGCGGTCATCTTCCCACGGCTGGACCAGCAGCGATGCGATCCGCAGATCGTCGAGATCACCAACCAACACCTGGAGCGATACGCCACCGAGGGGCTACGCACTCTCGTGATCGCGCAAAAGGAGATCCCAGCAGACGCTTTTGACGCCTGGTCCAGGGAATACAAGAGCGCGCTCTCGGACCTCGATGAAGTGAAAAAGCAAAAAGCTGGCGAGCCAAACCGCATCGAAGACCTCGAAGAAGCATTGGAGATGGGACTCGAGCTGCTTGGTGCGACCGCGATCGAAGACCGACTGCAGGACAATGTGACGTCAACGATTGCGGATCTCTCGCGCGCGGGCATCAAGATCTGGATCCTCACGGGCGACAAGGAAGAGACCGCGATTAACATTGGCTTTGCATGCCAGCTGCTCAACAACGACATGGAGCGCCTCATCATCAACTCGGATACGTTCCCGACGTCTTCGGCACTCTACGACATGCTACTCTACCGCTGCAAGGAATTCCGGAAGCTCAAGAAAGAGGGACTCTCTACGTCAGCGCGCTCCCAGGCGATCATCATCGACGGCAAGAGCCTCACGATGGTGTTCAACCACCACACGCTCTGCGACTTGTTCCTCGAGGTCTCCCAGAACTGCTCCGCTGTAATCTGCTGCCGCGTCTCGCCAAAGCAAAAAGCCCAGGTGGTTCGCCTCTACAAGACCAATATCCAGGGGTGCCGATCGCTTTCGATCGGAGATGGCGCAAACGACGTCGGCATGATACAGGAAGCCCACATTGGCGTCGGCATCTCCGGTCACGAAGGCATGCAGGCTGTGAACGCGAGCGACTTTGCGATCGCACAATTCCGGTTCCTCAAGCGCCTGTTGCTCGTTCACGGTCACTGGAACTACCGTCGCATGGCGAAGCTCGCGCTCTACGTCGTGTACAAGAACATCATCCTTTACTGCGCCGAGTTCGTGCTCGCAACGATCAGCGGCGGCTCGGGGACGCTCTACTACAGTAACATGTGGGTCAACGGCTACAACGTCTTCTGGACGTCGCTGCCGATCGCGATCGTCGGGATCCTGGAGCAAGAGTGTCCGGGGCACATGGCAGAGAAATTCCCGGGTCTCTACTACGCTGGAGCCCAGGGCGAGCAGTTCAGTCTCAAGATCTTTGCAGAATGGATCATCGAGGGCTTGTACGAAGGTGCTGTGTGCGCGCTGGTTCCGGCGTTCCTCGTTGGATACGTGGATTCACACGGGAATAGCTACTCGCGAGAGATCTGCGGCGGGCTCTCGTACTGCTGCTTGATCATGGTCGGCTGGGCCAAGCTCGCGCTCAACATCGTGACGTGGAACTACGTCACGATCGCTGGCTTTGCGTTCTCGTTCAGCTTCTGGTACTTCGCCGCGTTCGTGATGTCCGCGTATTTCCCGACTTTTGCGTCCGACATCACGTTCCCGTACGCGTACTCCTTGGTCGAGTTCTACATGATCATCTACCTGTGCTTGCTGCTCTGTCTCGGACGCGACTTCCTCTACAAGGCGTACAAGCGCGAGATGCGACCCGAATACTACCACATCTTGCAGGAAGTGCATCGCCACAAGTTGAGCCACGACAAGGCGCAGTGGGACCCGCCCGAGCTGCGCTACAAGCAGTTCCAGGCAGATCTGAATGAGGACAAGCCGCAGTTCGATTTTGCTGACGGTGGCCTGCAGGAGTCGCCCGGTCCAGCAACAGTCGAGCGCCAGCGCGCGTACACTGGCTTCGCGTTCTCGACCCAAGCCATGGAAGACCGCTTCGTGAACCCGCTCCGCGAGCTGGTCATGCCCGTGAGCAAAATGGCGACCGCGATCGGCAACAGGATCGGTGGCATGATGCACCGAGACGATGACAGCGAACCCGCCAAGAGCTTCGAGGATCGTGTCAAGGAGCTGCCCATGGAAGAGCAGTATGTGTACGAGATCCAGCGCTTCCAGGTGTTCACCGGCTGGGGGTCGTCGCTTCCTGGTCACTTGTTCATCACGGACCCGCCTCGCTTCACCAATGCTGAGATGAACGACGGCAGCTCCTCGTTCGACCTGGGCGACTGGATCATCGACAACACGTTCGGCGGCCAAGACCAGTGGCAGTACGGCACCAAGTTCAAAGACTTCTTGCGTGTCCAGGAAGCACAGGGGCGGGATCTCTGCGTCAAGGACCGCCGTCGCCTCAAGAAGAAGCTCAACAAGCTCGTCGGCCGGTGCGTGCGACGAAGACGCTGGGTGCGCAAGGACAAGGTCATCGACGAGATGGTGCAGTCCTCCGAGCTGCAAGAACAACAGTAAAGATGAACTGCATCAGTTGGCAAAAGCACACACACGCACCATATATTTACGCTATCTATTCTATCGATCTACTCAACTCACATTTTGCACATACCTTCTTGCATTTGCATTTGCATTTGTCTTCCTTTCCTTTCCCCACCTAGACTTGCACGAATTCACAATCTCAATAACGAATCAGACGACGCAACACCTGTCTCTTGTCACTCCTTTCCATTTCCTGTTACGTGAGCAGCGCAAACCGAAGTGGCAGGTCCACGCGGTCAAAGCACGCAAAGGTCACGACGATCGTCACGACCATCAGGTACCAGAACTGGCGGTGGAAGTCCTGGAGCATGAGTCGCTGAATCCAGAGACGCGTCGACATGCCTTCGATCGTGCCGATCGCGTTGTTACCGGCACTGCGCAGCCGCGATTTCAGCTTGTACGCGAAGATCTCCCGCGCGAGATACGCCCCGCCTAGGCGGCCGATGAACATGCAGATGCAGCGGATCCACATATTCATCTGGTCGTACAAAATCGCAATCCCTTCTGACGGCTTTTCAAAAACGGCCATCAGAGTCAGCAGCGACGGAACGAGGATCAGCGCTGTTGTGTCCGCCATGTTGTCTTGCTCCGCGAGCTTCATGAGGAAGTAGAGCGGCTTGAGATGCTCCATGGACGAGCGATGCGACGAAAGCACGATGTTGGCGCCTCGTTTCTTGCGTCCGTTGTTTCGCTTGTTGCTGCCGTCGAGTGAGCACTGGTCACGGATCGCCGCCACTGCTGATGGACAACCGATCACAGCTGAAGACGAGTGAGGGCTGCTACCATTGGTGGTACTTCGTTGCTGGTGCGGTGAAGTACCTTCGTATGTGTTACTCCCATTTGGAACTAGAGGACGGCGAGACTTGACGAAGACAGGCAGCACGCCATCTTGGTCCGAGAGAAAGCCGTCACTCTCACTTGCATACTGCTGCTCGTCTTCGTCGTCATCATCACCTTCGCCGGCACTATGATGCGCAAAGCCTGGCACGCTGCTGTTGGATCCTGCTGCTGTCCTTGTACTGCTTTCATTGTCAGACCGGGAATGCGCAGTCGTACTCGCACGAAAGCACACAGCGACTGACGAACCAACACTCAGATTCAGCGGCATCGCAGTGCATCCCCACGACGACCGCTTCACGTCTGTGTAGATGCCCGTGTTGAGGAACGCGATGTGGACATTGTTCACGAGCAGCATTCCCCAGTACAGCGCATCGATTGGTGTGTCGGAGCCGACCAGGATGTACCAAAACAGATAGTAGTACAGCTGTCCGATGTACAGCAGTGATGGGTGCGCGAACGGCTCCGCCATGGCGTTCACCACGTGCGTGATCACAAAGAAATAGCCTTGCATGACGAGCAGGTAGAGCACCGAGATACCGAGCTTCATCCAGGAGCTACCGTGGTTCCCCGAGTCCTCAGCCATCGCGAACAGGCGGATGCAGAAATGGCCGAGGAACACTGGGATGTGCACGATCAGCATGCCGTACACCACGACGTGGTCGAAGCTGAAGTTCGTGTTCTGCTGCCGCGTGCAGAAAAGCACAATGCAGAGCACGGGCGAGAGTAGATACGTGAGGAACCAGTACTTGCCTGCGACCCCCGCGTCTCCGCCCGCGCCTGGAGCGCCTCGACTTGAGTTGTAGGAAGTGAACATCGCGAGCCAGACCACGACGATGCACGCTGCGCTGATGCTCATGAGCTGGGATGACTTCTTGTTCGCGGGCGGCGGTCGCTTGATCGTCGCGTGGGTGGAGTGGTGCTTCTGGTGCTGCTGATGACTTTGGTGACTATGTGCGCGTGGGCTTAGTAGGAGCGAGCTTGAAGGGCCAACCGTATCATTGTCATCAGCAAATTCTTGTGGATCCCTCGACGCGCCTTCCGCGCCAGCAAAGTCCGTCGTCGATGTGCGCAGGCGCATGCTGGAAGACGTTGGGGATATCGGCAAGAGCACCTCGGCTGTCGGCAAGGACGCTATTGAAGACGCGTGGTGGCTCTGCTGCTCTAGGTCGCCTTGACTCTGTTGACTCTGCTGCTGCTGGAGGTCCTCTTGGGGTAGCGCACTCCCATGTTCGCGCGGGATCCGGCTCTGACTCGTGAAAAACAGCGGGATTGCGATCAGCGCAACGACGCCAAAGAGCGTATTCCCCACAATCCACGAGAACCGCGACTTAGGCGACGACACGTACCACTCGACCGCGCTCACAAAGACGCTCACGAGCGCCAGCGCCTTCCACAAACCGCGCCCGCTCTGAAGGTACCTGTCAATGTCGGGGAACCGGAACACGACGTCAAACGGGTACACCACCAGCACAAAGTTGCACAGGTACCAGAGCGGACACACGAGCAGCGAGTAGAACGCGTGGCCCATCTTGCCCACGACCGCGAAGAGCGTGAAGAGCACGAGCGTGACCATGGGGAACGTCACACGCCACAAAAAGAGGTTCCACTCGCTTTGGTTCTCTGGTCCCCGCCGGAACTTCTCCAGGAACTCCATCGCGGCCAGACGGCGCTTGCGGTGCGACGGGGACGATGTTGTTGGTCCTGCTGTGCTCGTATTAGCTGTGCTGCTGTTGTTTGTGTTATCGGGGAGAGCGAAGCGCGCGCCACGCACCCGCAGCGCGTAGAGCGCGAGCAGCAGCTCGTGGCCCAGCTCCTGCAGCGAGAGCATGCCCATGATCGCCAGCTCCAGCGCGCTGCGCCACAGCTGCGTGGCCATCGACGCGCCTGTTGCCATGTCTGATGGGCTTTCAGAAATGAACGCAGAGAGAAAGAGCGGGACAGACCTTAATGTGACGCTGAGTTCGGATCAAATACCTACCAGCTCCGAATAAATTTGTAGGTATTTGATCCGAACTCAGCAAAGCACAACATTTAGAGGTCGGTTAAAATACAAAGCTGCAACATATATTAACATTCACAATGTTGTTTTTTATGCAGACTCAGATCTGAGTCGGCGAGCTGTGGTCAAATGCTCCAATGGGTTCGTTCAATTCTCTTGCTGATAAAAAGATTTGGCGATTCATTCCTCACGAGGAAGGCGCTCCACTAGAACGAGCCAGAAGACGATGGCGCTGCCACAGCGTGAGCCTCTCCTCCTGACTCCATCACCACCGTCATCGCATCCACAGCAGCTGATGCTCGCGAGCGTGCGCGTTGTGTGTCGTGCGCTGCCGAGTATCGACGCGCTTCCCCACGTCGCCAGTCTCCTGGTCGAGCTCCTCGACTTCTCAGCCAAGTGGTCACTCGTGGAAGCAACCTCGTCGCGCGACCTCCGCCTGCTAAGCCGAGTCATCACTGCTGTGCGCGCGCAGAAGTACACGCGTCATGCGGTCGTGGACTTCGAGATGCTGATGCACGTGCGCGCTGCGATGCGCGTCGCGGCGCGGAACGGCGATCTTCACGCGATAGAGCTCTTGCTGCCGCTATACCCAGGTGTACTGGACGAGAAGATGATCGAGAATGCATCAGGGAATGGCCACATGCACGTGCTGCTGTGGATTTTCGAGCGGCTGCCACGGAGCGTTCACGAGTGGTTTGAATCAGATGATTTCCTGAATGCGGCGACAGCAAATGGCCACCTGGAGGTCGTCAAGTGGCTCTTTTCCGTGCGTACCAGCGATTGCGGTATGCCAGCGATGCATCGCGCAGCGGTGCACGGTCACTTGGAGATCGTCCAGTGGCTACATGAGCACTCGAAGGCCGGCTGCAACAACGAGACCATCAACTACGCAGCGGAAAGGAACCATCTGAGCGTCGTGCAATTCCTGCACGCAAACCGCACGGAAGGCTGCTCTGTAAAGGCGATCAATGGCGCAGCGGAGAACGGACACCTCGAAATGGTTCAGTGGCTGTTTACGAACCGGAAAGAAGGGTTGACTGCCAAGGCAGTGGAGAAAGCTGCGGAGAACGGACACTTGGAGGTCCTGCGATGGCTCAACGAGCACTGTGGCGACAGCACGACCGGCGGGCTCTGGACTGCCCAAGCGATGGACGCCGCTGCTGCAAACGGGCATTTTGCAATCGTGCAATTTCTTCACAGCCGCCGTAGTCGCGTCGGGTACACCAACCAAGCGATGAACCGCGCGGCGGCAGGGAACCACATGGAGATCGTGCAGTTTCTGCATTTCAACGCAATCCGAGGCGCTGGCTGCACGACGCTCGCTATGAACGCCGCGGCAGGCGCTGGTCACTTGGAGATGGTGCAGTGGCTGCACACGAATCGCAGAGAAGGGTGCACCACCGCGGCAATGAACAACGCTGCAGCGAACAACCACTTGGAAATCGTCAAGTTCCTCCATGAGAATCGCAGTGAAGGGTGTACCACAAGCGCTATAGACAAGGCGGCGAAAGCAGGACACCTCGAGGTCGTGCAATGGCTCCATATGAACCGATCAGAGGGCTGTACACCCGGTGCGATGGACGCGGCGGCCAAGAACGGATTCTATGAACTCGTCAAGTTCCTGCACGAGAATCGTAGCGAAGGGTGCACAGCCGAAGCCATGGACGGCGCCGCAGCGAACGGTCATTTGGAAATCGTCCAGTTTCTCCACGAGAACCGGAGCGAGGGCTGTTCGACCATGGCGATGGACAAGGCTGCCGCAGCAAACCACCTGAGCGTCGTCAAATGGCTTCACAAGAATCGCAATGAAGGATGTACAGCGATGGCGATGGACGAGGCAGCCAAAGGGAACCATCTCGAGGTCCTCCGATTTCTCCATGAGAACCGATCCGAGGGCTGCACGATGCGCGCGATGAACATAGCGGTGCTCGTGAGTCATTTCCGAGTCCTCGAGTTCCTGCGCGTGTATCGAAGCGAGGGCTGTGGGCCCAGGACGCACGTCGTGTGCGCCGCATACGACAAGCTCGAGGTGCTCCAGTGGGCCTTCCGTCACTGCTCGCACCTTTTGGACCGCAGTGCTGATGCACGCCAAGACGCGCTGCACAACCACCACTTCCACATCGCCCAGTGGCTCAGTACGCTCTAGTTACTAACCTAAAGCAACCGTAACCATTTGTGTAAAAAAATACTCAATCGCCAAGGTGCTAGTAATGAAGGAGCTCTTGTATGTTGAAACACGAGTATATTCACGACAGAGTACTAAAGAAGACAACTGAGTAAAAGAAAGAGAACTACGACGACCACAGTGCTTACTACGAACAGCAGGGCATGTAGGGGGTGTTTAGAAGAAGCCCTTGTTGTTGACCTTGGCCGGGTGGTGCGCCATGATGAACACGAGGTAGACACCGGCGCCGACGATCGCGCCGAGCGTTGGCGCGACGAGCGGGATCCAGAAGTAGTAGTGGTGCGCCGAGAAGATGCCGTCGTAGCCCATGAGCGTGAGCATGATACGAGGACCCAAGTCACGCGCCGGGTTGAGCGCCGCCGACGAGACCATCGAGAATGACATGCCGATGCCGACGACCAGGATACCCACGCAGCTTGGGAAGCTCGGCACGACTGTCGGGCGGTTCTTCTCGTCCACGAACGACAGCAGGCAGCACATGAGCAGCGCCGTGGCGCAGAGCTCGGTCAGGAACGCCGACGCGTTGTTCACGAGTGTGTTTGGGTGCGTGTGGAAGATCACGTTCGTGGTCGTCTTGGTTGGGTCCGCCACGTGGATGATCTGGTAGTACATGGCGTAGATCATGAGCGACGCGAAGAATGCGCCGAGCGTCTGCGAGATGAGATACCCGGGCACTTTCTTCCACGGGAACACGCGGTAGAACGCGAGCGCGACCGTGATCGCCGGGTTCAGGTGGCTGTGGCTCACGCCACCACCCACGTGCATCGCGAGCATGACCGCGACGCCCCAGCCGAGCGTCACGCTCACGTAGCTCCCCGCCGCGGCCTTGGACAGGATCACCTGCGCGTTCACGCCGAGTCCGAACGCGCAGTAGATGAATGTGCACAGGAACTCGGAGAGGCACTCGCGCACGTGCTGGTTCTTGATCGCGAACGGCAACTGCGGCGGCGCCGGCGCATGGCCGTGTCCGTCCTCCTGGAGGTCCTTCTGGGCTTCCTCGAGCATGTGGTAGTCGTTCGAAGGGCGGGTGGCGTCCGTCATGGTAGTCTGTCTGACTGAGGTTGGTGGAGGTTGGTCGTTCGGTTGTGTGTGTGACTCGAAGCAAATTGCGGAATGAGCTCTCCACTGAGAGCTGATCGGCGGGGCTGGCACAGGGAGGGCAGACAGACTGCCTCGACGGCTGTCAGCTTATTAACAGAGCGTTGCTACTTCGCAAGGTAGGCTCTGCTAGGGAGCGCCGAGCACAGTGCTCGTGTTGGTACTTGGTACTCCATGTCGTGACAAGCAACAATCCAAAGTTCAACTTGAACTTGTTGAAGTATCGCTTTTTGAAGGAAAATGGCAAAGAAGGACCACTTCGCAGAAATTTGCCAAAATGAAGAGCAAATGTTTCAAGTGAATACCGAAACTCTCATTGAGATTTTGGTACTCATTTGACGCAAGAACCCCTCTTTTATTATGATTTATATGGAGTGATCCTCCTTCGACTTTTTGGCGGGTCGATTTGCCAGTTTGACTGAAAGAGGTGGTGGCAAATAGAAAGCAGGAGGACGATGATGGGGTGAGCCGATGGATCATGCCAAGCAAGATCAACCAAACAACAGCAGCAAGAAAGCGTCTAACGGCTTCCTCTCTCTTCACAACAGCTCCTCCTCCTTCCTTTCCCGAAGTTCTGATATCTTCACTCACACTCGTGAGTACCACCGACCTACACTTTGTGAGTGATGAAGTCTGCTATGGCAAAATGCGACCCAGCAGGCTTTGTGAAACACCGAACTTCCATTTCATATATTCTCGTGAAGTTGATTCACGGTGAACCGAGATGTTGCAATGGCATTGCGATGCTACTGCAAAGAGTTCGATCCGTTAGATCGATTAGCACTGCAGTTAAATGAAGGAGACAGCGGGTGTCACTGGTGCAGAAGGATCTTGAAAGGTTGTGTGTGATCAGAAGCTGCTTGGCTTACTGTTTTATTTTAATTCCCACGCACGCCTCTGTGAACGCTCGCGTGTTGCTGATTGTTTTATCACGCCATCGACGCCTCGGAAGGCGGCTGTGGGCTGGAGCAGGGCCATCCATCCAGACAAGTCAGGGTGCATTTTGCTTCAACTTGAACTTTGCCCTTTCAAAGTTGAAGAGATCCTGTTGACGAAACAAAAGCTCAAAAGACGTCTTTTAATAGATATCTCCATCTTTTTACTGATGAAACGAAAACTATACAGTATATACAGTTTATTGATTATGACAGAAATATGATGTCTATTTTAGTTTTTCTACATTGCTATTATTACTCAGTCTTTCGTATTATTATATATGAAAGGATTTATAGACGAAAGGAACTGCGGCAGGAAGGGTGTGTTCATTTGATGTGTGGGGTTGCAAGTCACCAAGTGCCGCGAAGAAAGCTTTCTTTTCCCATCTTGCTCTTCAAAGATTGTGGATTCGCATTCCGCCCTCACTCGCGAGAGGCTGCTTGGCTGTCTTTGGCAGCGCGGTGCCGTACGATACGGACACGAAGCGAGGGGGGTGACAGCCTTGGCATCACTCCTTGACGCAGTGTCAAGTTTACTTTACAATTGAGTTCATTTGGAGTGGATCATCACCAAGACCCAGCTCTGGAACGTCTGTGGCACCGGCACTGGAGGCTGAAGCCTCTGAGGTACAGCCGCAGAGCTCTGTTGGAATAATGCGGTGAGCTTTGGAGTCGTCCAACAGCAGTGAGGCATCACGTGCATTTTTTGCTGGCAAACATAAACCGTCACCATGGAGACTATGTTGTTTTGTTTGCACCACGGGAGGTTATGTCAAAGCCGCAAATGGCATCAATGCCAGAGCTGACTGGTCAAGACGCGACGGCACGCGAGACTTGGCCAATCCAGAACCTAGAGGTCGCTTACGATACCACTGAACGACCAATGACGAAGGGATGAACAATGACTCCTGTTGGTATGATCACCCTCATACCCCTGTTGAAGTTCCTGTTCCTCTAATTGAGTTGCCATGACCATAAAGCCCGCCTTTATGCAGCAAGCACCATGATTCTGTGTGGCAGTGCACCGGAACTCACACACATAGACAAGAGTTGTCCCCCACAGACGAGAGCCCTGGTTTGGCGTTGGGAACGAGAGAGTACAAGATAGAGATAGAGAGAATGGTGGACAGTTTTTGAACTGGAGCTGCTGCTGTCGCGATACTCTATCGGGGCTTTTCTTCGCACACATTCACAGAACTTCAAGAACAGACGACGCAAGTATGGCTACTTTATCGCTTTCAGGCACTGCCAAATGCCTCAATCTTGCCAAAATCCATTTTAGTAGTGGAGAGATTTGAAAACACTACCAGCAGATTCCTGGTCGAAACGACAGTTTAAGTGGTTTGCTGGTTGATCGCTAATACCGCCGACAAGTGTTGCAGACGCAAAACTCTTCAACGTCTACGCCGCCGTGATCTAATCTCAGTGGCATTTGCCATTTGCTTAATGTCCAAGTGAGACGTGTGAGGAAGGGGCGTTGACTTTGAAGTTTGGTGTTGTTGTACGAGCCCGTCAAGGGAAAGGGCTTTAGGGCGATGTCTCGGAAGGCAGGCTACGACGTGTACCTGGTCGGTGAGTTCCTTACCAGTAGTAGATGCAGCGCGTGCGAACAGGGCGAGCGCGAGACGTTCCGGAAATGCGAGAACCCTCGACCACACAGGAGCGGCAAAATCTTGCATCACGGGCTGGTCAGGTGTACGACTTGTTCCAGACTGTGGGATCGAGATACGAACACCGCATCGAACATCTGGAAGGTGGCGAGCGCGACCCAAGGCGAGGGTCGCTCCGCGTACCTTCAAAGGGCCACAGGCCATCTCAGTGGGGTTTGCTGCCCAAAACCCCGCTGACGACGTCGTGATGGACGAGTTCCACGACGATGCCAC
>JALBZZ010000674.1:0-17420 GCA_038051095.1 Globisporangium irregulare
AACTCACGCTCGCAAACACATTTTTGAAGAAAAAATCGACCGTTTTCGGATTTTTACCCTGTCCCTAACTTTTTGGCGCGCACTGTATAAGGTTTCCACCAATGACCTTTTCCTACTGTGCATTCGGACTCTCCTAAATTAGAGATTCTGAGCAACCTAAAATAACCCACCTACCCCACTCGAGACCTGTTTAAGCCAATAGGCGAATGCGTCATCGGTTCTTTTTTAGCCAATCCTGAATGAGTGGATAACCACCGAGAGCCAAAATGAATGCGAATGGAGCTCCTTCCTCGCACATTCAGCCATTCAGGCAGCGCGCACTTGCCAACCAGCAAGACCGCCCACAGATAAAGAGACAACCAGAGACAATAAGCAAGCAAGTATGAGCACTGCCACGAAGCTCGACCTGAACGACGCCGCCGCCAAGAAGCAGGCGCTGCAGCGCGTGCAGTCGGTCATCCCGGTGGTTCCATTCAAGGGCGTGGACGCGTTCTTCGACATCGGCGGCCTGCTGGGCAACCCGGCGGAGCTCCAACTCTGCCTCGACCTGCTCGTGCACGAGGTGACGCCGTTCATCAACGAGGTGGACAGCATCGGCTGCTTCGACGCGCGCGGTTTCCTGTTCGCGCCGTACCTCGGCGCGCTCTTCCAGAAGAAGGTGTTCATGCTGCGCAAGCCGGACAAGATGCCGAGCGTGAGCGACACGATCGAGTACTTTAAGGAGTACAAGGGTGACAACGCCACGGGCGGCGACCACCTCAGCATCCAGTCGCACGCCATCACCAAGGGTGACCGCGTGCTGCTCGTGGACGACCTGCTCGCGACGGGCGGTACGGTTGAGGCTGGCATTCGCCTCGTGCAGCAGGCGGGCGGCGTGGTCGCCGGCGCCATCTTCGTGGTCGAGATCGGCGTCATCAACGGCCGCCAGCGCGCGCTCAACGTCGCCAAGGACGCGAAGGTCATCTCGCTCCTGACCGAGAAGGACTTCTAAACAAACGGACACAAGCGAGAAGAAGCACGCGACGCAAGCGGATGAGCAACGCCTCCATCACACGAGGCTCGCTCCTTTGCGACTGTGTGGCTAGCCAGCCAGCCAATGATGATGATCGAAGAAAGAAGTGAATGAACAATAAATAGACGACTTTTGTGTACTTTGTTGGTCGGTTGCAGCGACCATTGGTGTGTGATCTGCGATGGATAGTGGATCTCGTGTAGCTTTGTCGCTTGCAGAATCTTCCGGTCTTTTGGTGGCGTTGCCTCATTGCACAGTAGTAGAGTGTCTTCGAAGGGCGTGGCCCCACTTCCACATCTGAACTTCGGCCGAAGCGTCGATGGGACACAGGCGCTGGGTGGATGTCAGCGTGATACCTTTTTTCTACTGATGAGTGCGCTCTTATAGACCTGGCTACGGTACGGTGGTATCGGTCTCTTGTCCAGCTGCAACAGCACAACAGGGAAGCCATGTCAAAAAAACTTAACACTCGCCAGGCCCAAGAACAGGTGGAGACAGTATCGTCCTGCAGTGTGGCTGCAGGTCATCCATCACTCCGTGTTCAGTGTAGTGCTCTGGTCGCGCGGGGCGGAGGCCATGCTGTTTGCCATCATTTTGCTCCTGGCCTGGGGAAAGAGCGAGCTGGCTGGCTGGCTGCCGCTTAGCGGAAAGCCAGCTATCTGCTTCTTCTGCGCGTTTGCTCACCAAGGAGGTCTAATATTTGCTCTTCAGCTGTGACTGGGGAGCTACGTTTCTCTGCGCGTCCATAGCAATGCTAGCAATTGTCCTGTGGCAAAGGTACGAGAAAATACCATTAGCCGGAGAAAGCGGAGACGCGCATTTAAGGCCCTCAAAGGTGCAAATGCCTTACCAAAGTACAGACGCAGCTCAAAGGTGGTACATACTGCATAGGTTGTTTGGTCGCTGGAGGTGCATGCGGCAGTAGTGCATGTACAATTCGGAAGGGAAGTGCTGATGCTGAGATCAAAAAGGAAAGAGCAAGCGAGGATTTCCCAGAAAGGAGCTCATAATCCTCGTGCGACTGGCGATCTTTTTACCGCATGATTGCGACTACCCAAAGAAGATTTACGCATACTTTTATAATATGTAGTAGATGACTGCGTTCTGCTGGTTGGTTGCGGTGTCTATTGCTTGCTTTGTCATAGATAGCGCTTGTCGATTGGGTTTGAATCCCATTGCTGAACTTGTCTGAACGTTCGAGGGGTACATGTACTACAAAGACAGATGGATGTCAGCATCGTGTTCGTATATACCTCTGCATTTCTTCATTCGACGATTCCAAACGTGAGCCTTATATTAAGCTTTCTGTTTAGTCTCTTGTATAGTTGGCGGCAACACGATATAGGGAAGCCACCCCCATATATATATTTTTTAACAATCTCCATGCCAACGAACAGACCGGGTTCTGGGATCCTTAGCGTGCATTTGCGCTATTGTCATTCTGCCGCTTCGAGACGGATACACCGCGCATTGTGGCGAGCTGATTTGGTTGCCCTCCGTTTGTCACCTTTTTGGTCCTGATCGATGGTGAGAGAATGGGTCCGTGTTGGGGTTATGACGCAGTGGAGAGAAGCCAGGGCAGATGCCAATCACTTGGGCGACCAAAGCTACAAGCACACAATGATGAGATCAGAACCGCATCGCCCGCGACTGACAATCTTTTCCCCGAGTGCTAAGCAAACGAAAACGAGTGGATAGGAAGCAACTGAGCTGGGCGGAGCACTCGCTAGAGAGAGACAACCGGCAATGATGCATGTAATCCGATAAGGACTCGGTTTTTGATTCCTGCCGCGCACTGCCTCCAGTTCTCCAGTTAGGAGGGCCTCCAGTTGGTTTGTTTGCGCTCTGAAGTAGGCTCGGTCGCAACAACTACGCCAGGATTCCATTCTTTCCACTATGAGCCTTTCTTTCTCAGTGAGGTCATATTTGTGACAAGGGGGACCTTGCTTGAGCTTCTTGGAGGTACAGTACAGTAATCGCATGAGCCGGACCTCTATTAACCTTTGTGTCTCTGGCAGCCATGTCCATATATACATATATTTTAATAACAAGTCAAAGCAAACGAGCAGACCGCAAATCATCCACAAAGCCAACCCACCTAATATGGTTCCAGTCTCGTGGCGTTATCGGTGTCGTTTGAGTGGTCTAAGTACTGCTCGTTGCCATCTCTCTGTTCATGATCGATCGTATTTTTTTCTTGTACACGGAATAGACTTGCAAAGAGAGCGAAGCTAGAGCCGAGGCGCGTAAAGCACGTAATGCGATTGGAGTTTGTCTTTTACGATATTAGCGCCTCTTTAACAAGAGCGATCTGACTTCTCTGTAAGGATAACCCGGACAAATTGTCATCTTGCTATTATCTGTTCATTCGTTTCTGCTTGCTATTCAGGCTCAGCAGCTGCAGCTGAAGCTACACATGCCCAACGCCAGAGTTCCTTTCTTCCGTGCTTGCTTGTGTTGTGCCTTTCTTTCTCAGCGAGGCCATTGCAATTACAGGAACAAAGGCACAAGATGCAAGGGACCGGAGCTCTAATAATGTCCTGTTGCGACCGCCGAAAGCCAAGTACCTTGATGATGGCATACATTTCTGTAGTCAACTTGGTTCATTTTAAGCAAAAACGGGGTCACAACCATCGCAACAATCCTCAAACGCACGATTGCGGCCACGTTGAAGTTGTGCCCAGCAATCAGAGAGGGCAAGACGATCGTTCACTTCCACACTGCTTCGCTGTCAGTGTGAAAGGTCTGCCACGATGAATCATTCTGGACATTTTGTGTGGCTGAGCCATTTGTGGAAAAACGGACCTCTATTGTATGTAAGTCGACCTCCGAAACCTAATACAGCGGCGCTTGTAGCTTCAAAAGTATCCCCATTTTTTGCTTGCCTCCACATGTTTTCCCAGTTGTTGTGTGACTCCCATTTCCAACATTTACGCATCGTCAAGCCCAAGTAAGCTTTCATCTTATGCACTCTCACAGTTCTCTTCAACTGCTAAACACGTCAAAAGATGGAAAATATAGCGCATCATTTTCTATCACGTACTCATTTATAAAGGCGGCGAATATTTATTTGTGAAGGTTTTACAGAATGCGCCTGTCCTGACTTTCTTGCGACCACGCTTCCTTTCTTTTCCCTGTTCTTTGCCCGCAATTGGGATCATGCACACTCACACGCTTGCGTTTATGAAGAGAGCAAGCCTTTCACGCCCATTATCCCTTTCATCTGTATTTCCACGCATGAAATGAGCTCCCGACTCGAGTTCTCCACCGAGCAGCAGCGGCAGCTATTCCTCGCTCACGACAGCAGCGGCCACGCGCCATCCGCCTATAGCACAAACAGTCAGAGCCCCGGTCCACTGTTTGCGTTTGCCTCCTCCGTGTCGTCGCCCGCACGGTCATCGTCAACCTCCTCCGCGTACGCGTTCGCGACCATCTCGCCCGGCGGCAGTGGAAGTGGAGGGCTTCCGTTGACCTCGTCGACTTCTTCGGCCTTCACGCCGACGCTCGCGGACCTGGGCGCCATGAGCGAGGACGACGCCAAGCAGAAGGAGCGCGCGCTGATCGAGCGCCGCATCAAGCAGCGCGACCTCAAGCGCAAGTCCCGCGCGCGCAAAAAAGTGCGTACTATTCAATATCTGGACACGTACGCGTACGCACATATCGTGGCGAGCGATCTGGTTTTTGATGAGTCTCCTTGAAGAAGCGTGTGGTAGTAATAACAGCGATGCTGACTGCAGATGGTTGTTATTCGTGTGTGATGATGAACTCGAATAGAACGACATCGAGTCCATGAAGGATGAGGTGCGCATCCTTGAGGCGAAGTACGAGCAGCTCTACGTGGCGAAGATGGCGAGCACAACCGCATCTTCACGATCGGCAATGCAGACAGGCGATCACGAGCACGCTGCTACGGGTGGCGAGGACGATGGTGATAATAACAACACAACGCCGCTGATTGACAAGTACACGCACGCACGCGAGGAAATGAACCTGCTGCGCACTCAGATCGCGCAGATGAAGGAGAAAGTCGGCGAGTACGACCGCTTCTCGACCGCGATGGAGGGCTACCTGACCGACTTTGACACGCCGCTCAACGCGTCTGCGGACCCGATCCTGCGCGAACAGCCGGACCCGTTCGAACCGCTGAGCGAGGCGACGTGCTTCGCGATCATCCAGCAGTGCTACCAGCAGATCTTCCACCCGCAGTGGCGCGGCCAACGTATCAGCACGGGCGCGTCGATCTTCGGTTGGCGCGACGAACGCTTTGTGGACGGCACGACGCTCCAGTTCTCACTCACTAAGCCGTTCCAGTACCTCTCGAAGGAGTACATGATGCAGAAGACCTGGGACATTGTCACGACCGTCGAGCACATGCACACGATCCAGCGCTCGACGATCGGCGTCAAGGTGCTGCAGGTGATCAATGACGATATCATGGTCACACAGCGGTGCGTGCACCATCCGCAGCTGCAGAAAGTGACGTGCGTCAACATGCTCATGTTCCGGCTGCGCACGGAGCGGGGCTACGTGGTGGCGTACACGACGATTAACCACCCGCCGCCGACGTCACCCTCGAAGGAGAACGACAGCAACCAGGCGACGTTCATCGATATCGACGAGTTCATGAAAGAGAACGCCGACCCGCATCGAGATGACGGCAGTGGCGCTGGAGGCACTGGCAAGAAACCCAAAGTGTCGTGGGTCGACACGCTCCAGTGGTTCATCTTTGAAGACGCGCCGGTAATAAATCCGCTTCAAGGCGGTGTCGCCAGTGGAGGAGCGATGATGGATGACGATGACGATGATCTCGTGGGCTTTGCGGCAACGTTTTTGGATCCACCCACGCCCCACTCTTCCTATAATAGCACGTTTAATAGCGGCGACAGTGACTTTTTTGGTGGAGGCAGTAACAGTAACAATGGCGGCGACTCGGTCGTGAACGTAACGTTCGGCGGCCGCATGGACAACAAGGACCTCCACTACGTGAGCTACTTCCTGATCGAAGTGGTTTCGATGATCGTGCGCTGGGACCAGGCGGTGGCGTATTCGCGCCTGACGTGGTCGATCGATGACACGGACACATCCGAGGGCGACGCGTCGTCCCCATCGCCGTCAGCGTCCTCGTGGGACTCATCAGAAGTATACAGCGGTGGGTTCGCACAGTGAGACGTAATCGCCATACGTTGACTGAGTGACTGATGGCAGACCTGACAAAGGAGGCTTTGCTGTTCGAAGGCGAGCGACCAAGCGAGAGAGATCCTCAATGCGAAGAGTGCAGAAGTTATGACGAGAGAGAAATGGGGAATGAACGAAGGGACTGATAGTCTCCACTAAATGAAGGATGAAGAAGTAAATAATTTTGGAAAGTGCATGAGAAAGAGAGTCTTGGCGTGGGAGTGCATACAGTATACCTTCGCTATGCAATCTTGGACGGCCATACCAGCGAGGAGCTACAAATGGATGGCCAGCAGCAGTAGGAAGCTGGGTCTTGTAGTGGCTAAAGGCCACGGCGCGCGCATTCAGTGCACAGCAGGGTCGTCTATGGGCGGCGAATGAAGACGAAGCTCGGACATGACGAGCCCAGTCCTTCCCTACAACCAGCGAAATTCATACTACCCACACCAGCAAACTTTGCTGCCGTGTACAGTCCTTCCCTACACAAACAGCGAAATGTACACGCCAGCAAAGGACCATCGACGAGATAGGTCATCACAACGTGGACGGACAGCCAGACAGCCAGACAGACAGACTCGTGGCAATCACTCGCGAACCTGACAACCTGGTCGGACAAACAAACAGTCGCTCGATTGTCCTTCCTTCCTTGATTTCAATGCACTGGCGTCTGGCAGTCAGTCAGTCCGTCAGTCAGGAGGATGTCAGGTCTGGATGCGTGGCCATCCGCCTGTGCTTCGCTAATCACATTGATTACAAGTGCGCGACTTCCACGCCAGCATGCGAGCGACTGCTTGACGAAAACAGCCCAGCAAAACATCTCGCCAACAAATCGATACTTAGGTCCAGTCTGATTGACAGGGAACGGCTGTGCTGCTGGCGCGCAATCTTGTCGCACGTTGCGCAACTTGCGCCTGTCATCAGAAGGAGGAGACAGCGGTCTGTCTGTAAAGGCGAGGGGCGGCACGATTCCAATTATGACGCCAAAGGCTGACCGCCATCCAGCACTGTTAAGCACCGGCGAGTGTGCGAACAGTACTCGCAAGCACTAATATCAGTGTCTAAAATTCATTATTTTTTATGATTTGTGTCACTTGGCATCGACTCAACCAAGTGATAGACAGTGCCTGACACTGTGGGTAGTAATACCGAGAAAGCCGACAAAGCCAGCCGAAAACAGCAAACACAAAATCGCAGCTGGGTCCATCCCCATCCTCCTGCATCATCGCCGTTTTTTCTGTTTCTATGATTGGGTGAAGAGACAGAACAGACGGACAAAAGGGGTTTCATAATTGAAGACAGGGACAAATTGGCTGTGGCGGCGTCTCTATATCTAATCGCATTAGACAGGGTACAAAATAGAACAGCCTGGGAGCTCCTCGATTGCTTGCAGCTGGAGAGACCGTCGCCCCCCCAGCCTGGGCTTCACTGCGCGCGATTCAAACTCGGTCTTCCTGCACCATGTGTGCCATGTGTGTGTGTGTGGCTGGGAACCAAGCACAATTCACGGGGCGAAAGCATGACGCTCCAGTGCCAGCTGTCTGTGTCCAGGAAGCAAGGAAGCAAGGTGGATTGTTGTTTTCGCTGGGCCCCAGCATTCGTAGACGCACTACCGGACGCGCTCTATCAAGTGCCATGGCAGGGAGGGCGAGGAGCCTCAGCGCCGTCTCCTTCTCCTTCTTCTTCTCGTCCTCAATTACTTTGATTTCTGCTCCCTCCCAAGTAATCAGCACGCTTCGTACCTCACTTACTCGCTCAGGCTCCCCAGTCACACACACGCACACACATCTCATCGAAAAGAAGGAAGTGATTTCTTTTTCGTTTGCTGAGGCTGAGAATTCACAAGACTGCCTGCCTGCCTACTTACCTGACCTGACCTGACCTGGTCGATCATGCCACGCCAGTTGGAGACGTTCGCGACCGGCGATGGAGCCGCCAAGAAGAAGAAGACGCTGTACAAGGACATCGAGCGCCGGCGCGAGCAGAACCGCGTGAACGCACAAAAGTCCTACTACCGCAAGCTCGTACGTCCAAGCTTTATTTTTCTTTCTTTCTTTCTGTTGATGGTGCTGATAATTGTTGTCTTGCGGTGGGGTGGACAGTAAGCAAGTTGCTGAGACTCACCACCCTGGCTGCCTGCTTGACACCTTACGTCATAACTCACTTCACAATTCACCACCGGACCCACTGCTAATGATCTTATCGTGATTTCTGCAGAATATCCTGGACACGCTGCGCGCCGAGGTCACGGCGCTCGAGAGTAGCTACAAGATCCAGATGCGGATGCTCAAGGGTGGCGCCAGCGCGCCACCGCCGCACACGGAGTCCCGACCGAGTGAGCACAGCAGCGAGCTCGCCCCACGTGACGACTTCCACCGCCACCAAGAAGACCAAGTCGCACGTGGTGGCGACTACCGCCGGCAGCTGCAGAAGCTTGTGACCGCCCACGACGAGCTCAAGGACGAGCATCGCATGCTCAAGGAGCTCCACGAGCTGCACGTCAAGTTCCAGTGCCGCGCACAGCTACTCGTGGACTCGGAGCGGCTCACGTACGATGACATGTTCGGCGCCAGGAGCGAGAAGTGGCGCGCCGAGGTGCTCGCAGAGCTGCGTGCGCGCTGCCCAGCGCGCATGAAGCGTCCACTGAGCGTGGACGAGTGCTACGACATCGGCCGCGAGGTGTACGCCAAGATCATGACGTTTACCAAGAGCGAGAACTACGCGAGCACCGGAGGGGCGGTGTGCGGCTGGGCGGACCGCCGGCGCGTCGAAGACGACCTGCTCAAGTTCTCGCTACAGAAGATGTTTTACAACCACACGACCCATGAGATTGCGGCGCGCACGTGGCCCGTACTGGCGTCGCCCGCCAAGTTGCAGTCGTTCTACTCGGCCAGCATGAAGATGCACTGTGAGGTGGCGCAGAAGGTGGACGAGAACAACGTCGTGATCTACCAGGAGTACGAGGCGAAGGAGCGCGACCCGATCACGAACGAGGAGACCAGCGCGATCGTGCTCGTGCGCTCGTTGCTGCTCATCACGCTCTTCCAAATCGAGGACGGCTACGTTATGCTCTTCTACGGGATCGATCCGAGCCGCCTGCAGGAGCGCGACGAGGCTGAGGCGCTCGCGTCCGTGGGAATCTCGGACCGCAAAGTGTGGCTCGACAAGTTCAGCTGGTGCATCTGGCAGGAGGCCGGCCCGGCGGCCGAGCACTGCAACGGAGCCTTTGTCGGCGCCGTCCCCGCTCAGGGAGCCAGCAGCCGCTACTGGTCCGTCGAGGTGCTTCTGCTGTCGCTGCGCTGGGAGCACGAGGTCATCGGTCCCAACTTCATCCTGCACAACGACGACGACCCCGAGCCGCAGGCGCTGGAGAACGAGCGCGGCAGTATCAGCAGCTTGCTAGTCGATGATTGCGAGACTGGTGCTGAAGGAGGAGTAGGAGGGCCGCCATTCTACCATGAGCAGCAACAACAACAACAGCTATCAAGCAACAGCCAGGTGCATTTTGGAAGCTGGTCCCCAGTGGGCATGCCTCAGATGTGCTGATGATATTAATTTAAATAGAAGAAGTGAATCTTTAGGTCTGTCTCCAGGACCGTGAGCCTATTGCACTGATTGACTGACTGACTGACTGACTCGTTCATTCATTCATTACTCGGTCTCCTCTGACAGGTCTAGGAACGTGAGCCGCGACGGCCCGACAACGCCCTCCCAGCGGATGACGCACGACACGATCTCGACGAGAAAGTAGCCGATGTAATGCACGTCCGGGTTCTTCGTCACGCCGCCCAGGGTCACGCTCAAGCCCTTCGACCTCTGAGATGGCGATGGTGACGAAGAAGATGATGAGGCCACACCCATCGCAGCGTTGAGTCCGCTACTGTCGATAGTATCCTCCGAGTCACCTTCGGAGCCAATGAACAACCGATCGATCTCGGCGTCTGAGAAGCGCACGAGCTCCTCCTCCTCCTCCTCGTCCGGTCCATTGTCCTCCTCTTCGAAGATCCACCAGTGAAACGACTCGACCCAGACGTGCTTGAGCTCCGGGTCGTCGCGGATCTGGCTTTTCTGCTCGGCGTCATACATGAACGCGTCGTGGGTTTCGTACTCGGGCAGCTTGACGCCCTTGTACGCCAGGATGTAGCCGCTCAGCGTGCGCATGCGGAACGCGAGCATGTTCAGACACGAGACCGTGCTCAGATGCGCGTGGTACACTCGGCGCTGAACGAGCATCATGTCGTCGTTGATCACCTGGAGCACCTTGATGCCCAGCGTCGACTTTTGCACGCAGCGCACGTGCTGGAGCTTCTCGGACGTGACGATGTCCCAGGTCTTGATCATGAAGTCGTGCGCTGACGCGAACGCAAAGCGCTTGGAGAACGCAAAGTGCAGCGTCGCGTCGTCCTCAATGCAGCGCTTGTCAGCCCAGCCCAGGATGTGCGAGCCCGTGCTTACGCACTCGCCGGGCCACTTGCGCTCGCAGATGTCGCGGTAGCACTGCTGCACGATCCGCTGGCACTCGGCCTCGGTCATGATCGTGGCCGTTCGCGGGTTTCTTCTCGGTGGTGCTGGCAGCTTGGACTCGAGCACGCGCGGCGCAGGACTCCGCAGCCCGATGAGATACCCGTCGATGTTGGACACGAAACGGTCGAAGGACTCCATGCGGAGCCGCATGGCCGCGATCTGCGCGCGCAAATGCTCCATCTCGCGCTTCGAGTCCTCGTAGCGCTGCTGCAGCACAGAAGGTAGTACTGAAACCGAGGACGGCGAGCAGACCATGCTTCTACTGGTGCTGGTGCAGTTGTTGGTGTCGAAAGACAATGACTCCAGCTCCAGTACTGAAGATGTCTGCGTCATTCTCGCCGCGTACAATTGGTTGTAGCATGCCTCGAGCGTCTGAAGCTGTTGTTGCAGCTCCTCCCTGTCGTTCTACGCAAGTCGTACAATACAATAGAGACATGATAGAGTGAATTCCAAAGCGGCCTCAACACATGGCAGTGTGGTGTAGGCGACTAGCTAAAATACATACGAACACGCAAGTATGTACATACCCGCTTGCGCTGGCGGAAGCGGCGCTTGAGCTCGCGCTGCTTGCGGCGGCGCTCAGCGACCTCGGGGTCCAGTAGCTCCGGTCGATTGTTGGCCATTTCGGTGCTTCTTTTAAGGTCGGTCGCCTGCTCACTCGGTGGGGTCAGCGCGTCGACGATGTGGGAATGAAGAGCTCCTGGTCTTCGCGCGCCTTCTTCTCAGCAATTGAGGCGCGTGGTGGCTGCTCTCTGGTGGTGAGGAGCGTGACTCCGCGCGAAGAGATACAGTTGTCGCCTGCGGCTTTGTCAGGGTGGAATGGCAGTCCCACACCCCGACGTCGATCGGTCGACAATCAACAATCGAGGCAAAAATGCATGCGCTCACGCAGTCACGCAGCCAGCCACCACTTGATCAACTCGTTGAGCGCATCGCCAAGTTGCCCATCAAACAAGATAACCCAAGCGGCACATCTGTTTCACCTACAAAAAGCAAATTGAAATCAACGTGCCTTATTTTTGACCAAATCCTTGCTTTTTGTCAACAGTGGGACCTCGCTTTTGTGGTCCCACCTGTTTCACCTGCACAGTATCTGTTACCAGTATTTGACCACATCAAGCTCCAAGGAGCAAAACGTGATTGCACACCTATCCTATGTCAACAAGCGCAACTATCCTGCAACTCCATCAATATGGGGGCCAAGTTGATGCGATACATGTACTACGTCGTACAGTCATAGTTGCGCAACTACTGTAGCTCCAAGCATCGCTTTGACGCCGGAGCCTTGCGCAGAGTGGGGTGATGATGGCGACAACCACCCTCACATCCCAAGATCTGCTCCTGGTACTGTACCGTAGTTGCCGTGTCACGCCACCAACACGCCAACCGCCCCATGCTCCTTCCTATACACACGCACCATGTACTGTACTGTCGTGCTCTTCTAGATCATGCCCAGGCCGCGCAGGTACGTAACGACAACGTAGACCACGTAGAGACTGAGCAGGAACGCGCCGACGAGTGGGCGCAGCCGCCACTTGGACGCGATGAGCATCGCCACGAGCATGAGCAGCACGCCAAAGAGGATGAAGATCGAGAGCTCGAGGTCGTCGCCCGCGATCGGCACGGACTCACCGTATACAAGGTTCGAGATGAAGAACGGCAGCCCCAGGCCCAGGAGGATGTCGAACACGTTGCTGCCGAGCGCGTTGGAGACCGCCATGTCGCCGTGACCGTCGCGCGCGACCAGGATCGAGCTGAGTGCGTCCGGGATCGATGTGCCCGCCGCGATGATCGTGAGCCCCATGAGCGCCGACGGGATTCCGGCGATGCACCCAAACTTGGTCGCCCACACTACCGTATAGTGTGAGAGGAATGCGATCCAGACAATCGCCACGATGAACGTCGCTGTGAAGCCGCACGTGCCCGAGAACTGCGGGTACCGGCAGTCCGGGATCGTCAGCCGCGCGATGATCACGATCGGACGCGTGAACACGAACCACGCCTTGCCCGCCAGCGACTCGGGCACGTCAAAGAGCTCGTCAAAGTACCCGCCGAGCTGCTCCTGTCCTTCTTCGTGCATGTCCACCTCTTGGACACCTGGGACGCTGCTCACAGTCGTCACCATAGAAGCGTCCACAGCGGTTTTGTCCACACTGGACGTTCGCCCCGCGCCGATTTCAAGCGAATTCTGCGTGCTCTGACGACTCATGCTCGGGTGGTACTGGAACATGCGGTACTTGGACTGGTAGATCGGATTCACCTTGGACGACGCGTCTGCAAACCGCGCGCGCGGGTCGCCGTCCTGCGCGCTCGAGTGCGCGCGGCGCAGCTGCGCCGACGACTCGCTTGTCTTTCGCTCGAGCTTTGCTCCCCCCTCCGCTCGTTTTTCCACGCGCTCAACGTCGATCGTCCACGGGCGAGAGCCCGATGACGTCTGGGACTTGAGAGGCGCGGCACCAGCAGCAGCGGTCGCCACCATCGCCGCTGCCTGCTGCGCCGCCAAAGCGTCTTCCGCCGACAGCTCGCCGGCTTCCTTGTTGCTTTCTGTGTCGTCGCTGAACTCAATGTCATCGGGGCGCTTGCAGCACTTGTTCACCACGCGCTCATTCTGGCTCATGTACATGATGTAGCACGCGTACGAGCCAAAGAGCATCGCGGACTCATAGACGTCAACACTCTCGTCCCAGACAGAGATCGTCAGCGCGATGATCGCCCACGTGTACCAGATCGAGTCGCGCAGCAGCGGACGCCAATCGAGTACGAGATGCTGGCCCGCGAGCAGCGCCGAGAGCGCGATGATGATCAGGATGTTGAAGATCGCCGAGCCGACGATCGTACCGATGCCCAGACTCGCCTCGGGTTTCGCGAACACGTTGTCTGCGAGCGACACGAAAAGCTCCGGCGCGGACGAACCCGCGGCCATGAACGTCGCGCCGGCTACGTCCTTGGAGAGCCCGAGCGCGTCTGTGATCTTCTCCAGCGCGCTCACAAAGTAGTCGTCGCAGATGATCGCGAGTGCCACGAACAGGTACAGCAGCGCGCAGATGTACACAACGATGCCGCCGTTGAGCTCCCAGTCCGCGAGCCCCGCGCAGCTGTCGTCTTCTCCTTCTTTACTACTGGTTGATGCTGTTGAGTTATCTGTAAACTCTGCCAGCAGTCGGCCGCTCGTGCGTGCGCTTGTGCTGATGTTGCTGGATGGGAACGCGCGCGAGAAGAGTGCAATCATGCCGGCGCAGCACGCGACGATCACGAACGCGGCGCCAAGCAGCTGGCGCACGCGCGTCTTCACGTGGCGGCGCCGCATGCGCGCGTCATAATGGAACGCTGCTTGGGTCATGAATGAGAGGCGGCACGCACACTTGGTCTACTTGCAGCTTGTTGTCTTGCGGTGCTTGTTGCAGAATGGGTCCGTTGAGACCAAGAGCTGTTTCGCAACTGCTGAGCAAGGGGGCTTTCCACTGTCAAACGTTTCGAAACAGGTCGTAGAATTTGATATCGGAGGCAAAACACGGTGGAGTGAGTGGACCCGCCACTTCAACGTATCTTTGTGTTGTACCGGAGTGGTTTAGGATATCACCGTGTTTTGACTATTTGCGCAAAACATGCCTTGTGGGTAACTTTTTTTCGCCTAAAAAAATCAGACTCACTCAAAATCCATCATATGAATTTTCGCGCTCGACTAATTGGGTTACACATTCTTATAAATTTGGAGAGTGGAAAGGGTTGCTTTTACGACGACTCTCACCCTACAGGTTACGACAACTGATCCAGCAACATACTGTACTCGACGCACTTCTCCGACAAGGTCTGGATCATCTCGTGGTAAATGGCGAGCACCCGCTCCATGCGCGCATGCAGCACCAGCGCGCGCTGCGTCTGCAGGTCGGTGCTACGCTCGAGCGCCTGCAGCTGCGGCTCGTCCATGGGATTGCGGTTGTGCAGCTGCTCCAGTTGCGCCAGCACGCCTTCCATCGCCTTGAGCTTGCGAAACTCCCGCACGACCTCATCGATGCGCTCCTCCGAGCTTAGGATCACCGCACGCTTGATCTCCTCGCCTGCTCGCGGCGCGCTCGAGCCCAGCGCACTAGACGGCTGCAGCTCCAGCTCTTTTCGTACGCCAGTGTCTACATCAAAAGAAGATTATGTATTTACAAAAAGACATACACAATGCCGTCAGAAGCGCATTGTGAGGGACTGGGAGAAGGATTTGGACAAATCGTACACATGTCGTGGAGTCGGGAGAAGCCGGCGACGGCGCCGTAGAGGTGTTCCAAGCGCGCGTTCAGATCGCTGATCTTGTCCGTGATGCTTGTGTTTGCGCCGCTGCTTGTGATGGCGCCATTGTCCCCAAAGAGCTGCTTGTGGAGCTGCTGCTCGCGCGCTTCCAGGACGTCCATGCTGTATGTCAGTCTAGTTTCCGCGTTTTGAGATTTTCACAGTGTGTGCAAATGTCGTTTTGTCGTTTGATTCAACTCGGCTTGCAGCTCAATAAAGTACGATTGCTCAAATCGAATTGATTTTAGCCTACTAGATACATTAAATACCCTACTCATAATCTCATTTTTGCAACAAAAAGGGTGTAAAATGTGAGATTAACAACAACAACAAACGAAAAAGGATAAATAAAGTAAGTTTAGTTGTACTAAATTTGTGCTTCACATCCCGCTGGACGTGTGCATGTCGAAGTCGTGAAGTTCCTTGCTTCACAAAATACTTTCATGCATGAGGAGGTCGCTAATAGTGGAGTTCAGCTGTTGCCAATTGGTAAGTATTCGAGTCCTTTTTAATATGGTGCTCGTTGCTTGTCAAAGCCAGTCGAACTGACGTAAAATTGCTGAGTGCGCAAGACCTTGGTAGGTAGGGTCCCAATTAAGTCAGATATCGTGCCTATCTGGAAGGCCTCTGTGAACGAAGTCGCAAGCTCTCACAACGAAGTCTTTTCACCAAAAGCAGTTTTTTTCGTGACAGACTGCAGACCGACAGACAACTAAAGTTATCTCCATGAGCCCTCCCAAAAGTACTACGCAGTAACCTTTTTGTGAATGTGCAACCCTGTTTCTGAAGCAGCATCCCTGCACAATCGACCCGGTCCAGCTTTCATCCCACTGATTTACACGCACTCGTCACACTTATCATTTGAAACCAGTAAACCCACTATTATATCACCAGTAGGCTCGACAACCTCGCTGTGGTTATCCACTGCTCATGTCTGTATTCCCCGCAACAAAGATACACACCGTACCCATGATTTTCATCCACCACCCACTTTCATTCAGGTCTCACAAAGCCTGTCTACGAATGCGCTTTTCATAAACATGTAAACTATTTTCTGGACTATGTCTCTTCAGTTTCCAATTCACGTCGTGCCACGCACACACAGTTTCAAACAACAACACAATAGAAAATGGTGGCCCCAGTCTCCAGTGATCTCTCCGGATTCCCCTCCCAGACCCTCCTCGTAGTCTGCCACGCGATAACCTCGTGGCTCGACGCGCTCAAGTTCCTGGTCCCAGCTCCACTAGCCGGCTTTCAGACTTCTTTCGCCTCGCGCAAGTCTCCGATGAGCCATCTCGGTGTAGGTTCCCGACCTCATACAACGGCTGTATCAACAATATCTACGCTTCCCGAACTCGCAGACGGCGCCGAGCTCGCTGCTCGCTACTTGAGGCTCAAGCTGCCGCAACCAGAGCTCATACAGCAAATCGTGGACTTTCTCGTCGACCCGAGTCCCAGCGGCGCGCTCGAGTGGAGATCTGCGACCGTCGCAGCTCGCTTTGGCTGCTTGAATCTGCTCCAAGTGCTGAGTCTGAGTTCCCACTTCAGAACCACACACAACAGCTCTGGGGTGCTACCCTACAGCTCTGACGCGATCGACTTTGCCGCGCAGTATGGTCATCTCCAGGTCCTCCAGTGGCTTCACCACCACTACCCGCGCTCTCAGCTACGGTGCATAAAGCGCGCGATGGACTTTGCGGCTGCGAACGGGCATTTAGAGGTCGTCCAGTGGCTGCACAGCCACCGCAGAGAAGGCTGTTCGACCGCTGGAATGGACGGCGCCGCATCCTCAGGTCACTTGGAAGTTCTCAAGTGGCTTCATGATAACCGAGAAGAAGGCTGCAGTCCTCGCGCAGTCGACCTCGCGGCTCAGAATGGGCATCTGGAGATCGTGAAGTGGTTCTTTGAGACTCAAAACGGTGGCGTTAATGCGCTACAGGTCGTATCCTTGAGAGCGTGCAAGTACGCGGCTGTGAACGGCCATCTGGAGGTGCTTCGCTGGTTGTCGAGTCAGCAGGACCTGAACCTGTCGGTAGCAGCAGACAACGCAAACAAGGAGAACTGGTCGTTAGCCCAAGATATCAGGAAGTTTGCGAAATGTGGCGATCAAACTCAGGTTCTTCACTGGTGCAACAGGATCAATAGCAACAATAATGTTGTGTTAGCCTAATACACCTCCATCACCCGGTTTCGCGTTGTCGTTTCAGAATCGGTAGGAAAGCAAAGGCGGCTGTGAACTCTGGCCCTATTTGCAACCGACGTTCTCCGCGCAGAAGAGGAGCTGAATGGCGGCCAATGCTGGACGCATGGGAGAGGATAGGGCTGGAATGGAAAGAGTCTCCAGAGCAAGCAATTTTCAGTCTCAACATCTTGGATGCACCAAAATGGGTCTGGCGCATATTGCAAGAGAAGAACGAGAGCAATCATGTGGCCC
>JALBZZ010000675.1:0-17414 GCA_038051095.1 Globisporangium irregulare
GTGTCGAAGTTGTGTGTCGCTGTGTTGTCGCCAGAAGAAGTAGTGTGTGGGGAGATTGACGGCTTGGGATATGGATACGCTTGGGATGTTATTTCGAGATGTTATTTTGGGATACAAAGCGCTTCCAATTAACTTTGAACGTTTTGTACCTGAACAATTGACACGCGCATTGGGCACTGTGTACTTTTCGTCTCACATTGCAATACATACAGTGTACTGTGTCAATTGAGCTAACGGTACCTTTGGTACACTGTGTGTACCCCTCGATCTATTTTTGGAATCCATTTTCAGGGTTTTCAGAACCTTTTCGCGTTAAATATTCGAGCGCTGATTGGTCAGCGAGAGCAGCTGCAATAGTATCCAAACATAAACAGAACAGGCTGTCACACGTCACAGATCTGTAACAAGTGCACGCGTGCAAGTCTCAGATCTGCAAAACGTACGCGTAGCATCCGTACAAATCCGCGCTTTTTCCCCGAATCCGCTCAATATTCGCCCAAACATCCGTTAGGCGATATATCGACTAAGAGAACATATTTTGTGGCTTCACTGGCCCGTTGCTGCGCTCGTCCCAGAAAACAGAAACCTGGTTCACAAGTCCAGTCAAGCTGGCCTCACTCCGTCACAATTAATGGCATCGAGCCCATTCACACTCACTCGGCCGCATCCACTTCGAGCTCATTTCCATATGAGTAGACTTGCTCTTGCTCTTGCTCCTTCTTCTGTCCATCAAAGTAGCGCGATTGATTTCCAAGCTCTCATCGTTTCGCCCAAACTCCTCATGTACAGAACGTTAATGCATGGATAGCGGCAACGTGCGGCAACAACCACGCCATCTGTCTTTGGCCAATGCAAGTCCACTGGAGCATCTGCTGCGAACTGTGGTGTGGAGGTCATATGCTGCTTTCCCCTGACACACACATACACACACGCGGACGCTATGTGGCAGGTCGTCGTCGTCGGTGCTCAAGCATTTATTCAGCTTCGGTCGCAGCATTTGCTGACTTCGAAAATGATCATTTGGTGATCATTTTCGTGCTTCAAAACTCAGCATTCGCTAGGAGATTGTGCGGCGCGCACAGTGTTCCATATATCAAAACAGAAGGGATGGATTTTTACCCATCTCCGCAAACTCATTTATTGTCCGGACAATTTTTGCTCTCTCGTTCGAGACCTCCCACCAAGTATCCCTTCCCAAATGCATATTCTCAGCTTACCAGATATAAACAGGATCCATGTCGCCTTTGTCCAGCTATGTGTACGATCCATTCATTAAAACAAACAGGTACTGGACCCGTCCGATGCACCTTTGCACCGCTCTCCTCATCTCACACGCGACGGAATGGAAAAAAGCAGCATCCTGATTTTTTGTTCTCGCAGCCGGCCATTTCCAGCCGCGCGCCATTCCCGCTCACTCGCAAGCGCTCACACGCGCTCACTCGGCCACTCTTGCTCATTCGCCAAGAAGCTCCGCCCCCCGCACATCAGCTCGCCCTCCAGAAGCGCACCTCACCCCATACCACCACAACACACATCCACACATCCACACATTCTATCATGTCGTCCAAGACCCAGCCAGAGGAGCACGAGGTGCTGTCCGCGATCGAGAACGTGCTGGCACAAAACCCGGAGTTCGGTGTCAAGCGTGTGTCCGTGGTGCTCAAGGAGCAGAACCCGGAGTGGGCACTGAGTGAGAAGCGCGTGACCAAGCTGCTAAAGAAGCACAAGTCGGTCAAGATCACGCTTGACGGCGGCGACTCGGACTCGACGAGCGACGACTCGCCCAAGGCCGCCGCGGCGGCGCCGTCCCCGTGGAACGTGGCGCCGACTGCCGCCCCCGCCGCGCATGACCCGTGGAACAGCACGGTGGTGGTGGAGTCTGCGACCTCGGCGTTCAACGCGGTGACTGAGGCGGCCACCAAGGCGGTGGAGACCGCGTCCTCGGCGTTCAACGTCGAGCCGGTGTCCGAGCCAGCCCCGGCGGTCCACAACCCGTGGAACGCGGCCCCTGTGCACGACAAGACGTTCACGGAGACCGTCAAGGAGCACGCGACCGCGGCTGTGGAGCAAGTGAAGGAGACCACGTCGAAAGTGGTTGCGGCGACCCCGGGCTTCGTCGAGGATGCCAAGCACGCGGTGGTCGATGCGGCTGAGAAGGTGCACGACAAGGCCGAGGACGTTGTGGACGACATCAAGGACGACGCCCCTGGTTTCTTTGAGAAGATGAAGGACGCCGCTGAGGACGCCGTCGAGTCCATCAAGGACACCGCCGAGGACGTCGCGGAGAAGGTGAAGGACACCGCCGAGGACGCTGTGGAGAAGGTCAAGGAAGCCACGTCGTCTGCGCCATCACCATGGAACGCCGCGCCAGTGGAAACTGTGGCGTTCGTCGCGGAGCCAGTGAAGGAGATCGTGATCCCGGTCGCTGCGCCAGTGGTGGTCGAGCAGCCAAAGAAGGAGGCGTGGAACTTCACGCCAGTGAAGGAAGAGGCCGCGAAGATCGCCGAGAACCTCGAGGAGAGCGCCAAGTCGACTATCGAGAAGATCGAGGACGCCGCGAGCGCTGCCTCGGAGAAGGTCAAGGAGGAGGCCGCTGCCGCCGTGGTGGTAATCAAGAAGGCCGAGTCTGCGGTCGAGGACAAGCTCGCCGAGGCGAAGGTCGCGGCGGAGAGCCTGGTCGGCTACGACAGCGCCAGTGTGGCGCCAAAGAAGGACAAGCGTCCAACCGCAGAGAAGGAGGTCGAAGGCTCGGCGTGCGGTGGATGTACCCAAATCTGCTCCATCATGTAAGGGAGACGGAAGGGAAGATTGCATTCTGTCCGTCTGTCCATCTCTTCTTACTCCACACAGCCATAGCCAGCCAGCTCCAATGCATCCGCCGCGCCTGTTCTCCTGCTGCTGGGTTTTTGTCGATCGATCGTGAGCCAAGACAAAGCCTGTCGTTCGTAGACGCCTTTGCGCTATCTCATCACCTCCTCGTATCCCCCCGGTAATTAATTATATGCAAATGCATTGAATTGGTGGTATGGTCTTTGTCGAGTCTCCATTGATTGGCGTATTTGTTCAATTACAGGCTGTTGCTATCGTTCTTGACCTCGTCGCTGGCGCGTTCAACTAGGAGCAGCGCATGTGCGGCCCCCATTGCCACGCGCCTGCAGATTTGTTGGTCCTGCGCGAGCGTCCCCCAAGCAGTTCGGCTTGGAACAGATCGTTTTTTGCCTCTTCCCCACTTGTGCAAGTCCCCATTCGCGCAGAGCACGAGCGTGGCGCGCGAGCCACAGGAGAGGTCGACTGCTCTGTGTCCTAGGTCCTCCACGTTAAAGTAGTTGTTAGCGGCTACAACGCGAGGCAGCGCTTGGGTCGTCACTGCGTCTCCATGGCCCTTGTACAGCGAGGTATTATCGACATTAGAACGAGCTCTTCCAAGGTGAATACAGTGTTGGCAAAACATGCGGTGATAACGTACCAGTTGGCCGTCGCGTCCCCACCCCCACGTGTACACGTCCCCAGCCGCAGTGCGTGCTGCCGCGTGCCAGTTCCCACATGCGACCTGGACGATCGGACCACCGCAACTCGCGTCCAAGCCGCTGAGTGCGTCCACAGCAAGCGGTTGGTTCTGGTTCTGAGTCGATCCGTGGCCAAGCTGGTGGTAGAGCCCCCACCCAAAAGTGAACAGCTCGCCAGTTGCAGTCAGGATAGCACTGTGAGCCCAGCCCGCAGCGACGGACGAAGCTTGTAGATGAGGAGAAGACAAGCGCGCAAGAGCTGGCGAAGCGTGAGTTTCTGCTTCAGAGCCAATGCCCAGTTGTCCGTGCGTGTTGTCGCCCCAGCTCCACACGCGGTAGTCCAAGTCGAGAGCCAGCGAGTGCATCCCGCCGCCCGCAACGCTGGTCACACGCACGGCTTCTGGGAACTCAACCAACACAGGCTTTGACACGACTTCACTGATGCTTGGAGACGCTTGGTGGTGGCGATTCCAGCCCCACGCGTACAGATTTCCTGTGAGACACATACACACAAAGAATCGAAGCAGCGTGTTGGGCCATCATCGAGCTAATGATTGTGTCAGCACAATAACAAAACAGCATTCGCCAGTTTTCCTCACCTTGTTGGGAGATGGCGAGCACGTGGTTCGTCCCGCATGCGACTTTAAAGCACTTCTCTGGGACTGCGAGTTGTGTAGGGAGCACTAGCGTTTGCGTATATGTGGCCGATTTGGTGGATGTTGCTGCCGAAGAAGAAAAAGAAGAAGAGCTGGTGGCATCGGTGTCATTTGCCTCTGGTGTGTCGTCTGGCTCGGTCAACTCTCCGTAGAAGCCGCTCCCCCATCCGATAACCGCACCGCTTTCATCAACGCCGATGGAGAAGCAGTCTCCGCCGTCAATTGATATAAACTGCGTGCGCTTGGGCGCGGCGCATTCGCCAAAGAGCTGCTCAATCGCCACCTCATCAGCAGCAAGACAAACGCACTCCATTCGGAATAGACCCACCAAACAAAATTATTCTTCTTTTGATTGGCATGCCATCAGATCGCTGAGTCAGGGAAAGAATCAGGTTGGCGCATTTGATTCGCATGGATCAGATATGAGTCTGACTCCGATCTTTCTGATCCCACCATTGAACATCTTTCCTTCTCGAACGCTTTGATAAACAGGAACACCAAGAAGAGCAAGAACAAGACGAAAGCCAAGCATGCAGCACTGCCATGACGAGCACGCGAGCCACGGCGGCCACGACCACAGCCACGACCACGACCATGACCACAGCCATGACGTGGAGGGCGCCGAGGGGGACTCGCTCTTCCCCTACATCGACACGAGCAAGCTGCGCGTACTGAACGCCGAGGATCCGTCCTGTGTGGCACACCCGTTCAAGGCGTTCCACGACCGCCACGACCGCACGCGCTTCCTGAGCAGCAACGAGGACGACCCGGAGATCATCATCTACGTTCCGTACGTGCTTTATATACGCCATAGTGATGACAATATGCGTGGTAGTGTGGCTGATTGTGGGGACGTATGTATGTGTATCACAATGTGTGCAGGTTCACGGAGGCGGTGAGCATCAAGTCGATTTGTATCTCGGGTGGAGAAGACGGATCCCACCCAAAGGAGATCAAGCTGTACGCTACACCTTACAACTGTACTTTTGTATTTAGAGCCATACAATGTGTCGACGTGGACTCATAGCAAATGGATTTGTATTCGCCGTGTGCAGGTTTGCGAACCGCGACGATATTGACTTCACGAACGCGAGCGAACTGCCGGCACAGCAAAAACTGGAGCTCGTGGAGGATTTCACAGCGAGCATCGACTATCCTCTGCAGTGCGTTTTGCTCTGTGGTTTTGTTGTGGGGATATCGTTAGTGCAAGTTGGGCATTTTCATAACCAAATGTTGAACTCTCCTATGGCTACCATAGGATTCGCAAGTTCCAGGGCGTGAGCAGCATCACGCTGTTCGTGCAGGACAACTACGGCGGAGGCGACTCGCGCATTTATTACATCGGGCTCAAGGGCGAAAGCAAAAAGGTGAGTGTCCGCTGCATTTATTCGTTCACGTTCTGATTCAGATGCCGATAACAATAGTCTGATCCATATCGTCCTTTTTTATTAGTGGCGCCATGGAGTGGTCGAAGCAGTCTATGAGAGCCGACCGCAGGCTGCAGACCACAAGGTCTCGGGACTCACCAGCACCAACAACTCGTTAAGTTAGGGCACTTCGCTAAGGAAGCCGAGCAAAAGAGACTTGAAGCACATCAGCCAAACATGATGAGGTCAAGAGCTATTCATTCAATGCATCATCTTGCTGCTGCTGTGTCTTTTGAAATCGGTGTAGCGCCTGCTCTGCGAGCGCTGCTTTCCGCTCTTCTTCGATGCGCTTCTGCTCAAAGCCGCTGAGCATGTCGCGCAACTCTTGCGCGAGATCGCTCTGCTCCTTCTCTTCGTCCTTTTCTTCCTCCGAGTGTTCATTGTAATCTGGAATTTCGTCGCAATTTGGGGTCACAACCTGAGAAGTAGGGTGGTGGTAGCGGCTTGTCCTTCGTTTTGATTCCGCAAACGAATTCACCAAATCCAGTTCTCCATCCGTGCCTTCTTGCTCTTCTATTGCCTGTGACTCGAAGGCCGAAATGTCCAGTCGTTGGAACCCAAGGCTTGCTTCTCGCAGATCGCGCTCGATTTGTGAGCCACTGCCGCCGTACTGTGTGTGGCTTTCATGCAATTGACTCATTCGCTTTGTTCGCTTTGCATCCGGCGTGGAACATTCCGACGGACTGTCAATGAACGATTCCCAGTTGAAAAAGCTCGAGCTGCTGACATTGCTGACTTCATCAATATGTTCATCTTCGTTTCCGTACGTGACTTCGTCTCCATCATCTTTAGCTGTTTGTGCAGCTTGGACTGCGAGGCTTCTATCAGCACTTCGATGACTCTGGCTTCCTAAGAACAACTGCCTTGCAGCACCCGATCGGTTGCTCCCTGCTCTCGACACAGACATAGACAAAGAAGACTCGGAAAGTTGACTACGCGACAACGACGAGCCGACGCCATACTTTGCTTCTTCTTCTTCAAGAGAAATATTGGACCCGCCGTTGATACTCTCGCGCCACTCGGTGTCGATCGGAAGCGAAATGTCCATTAGTCCATCTTGCGCTCTTGCAGACAAAGCGGACGATCGGCTGACAGCAGCAGTCAGTTTTGGTAGAGAAGACTGCTGGCGAGTGTCTCGCAACAGTAGCATCTCGCTCTTGTTCTTCTGCAGTTCTTGCCGCAATCTATCGATCTCCGTGTGCAAATCTTGTTCTCGTGCCGCACTCTCTCGCTGGAGCTTCTGAATTCTCGCAGCGTACTCTGTGCGCACGTTCTTGACATCAGTGGACTGCAGGAGTTCAATTTCAGAGCGCAGCGAGTCGATTTCCGCTTCTGAAGACATCTGCAGTTCGTTCAGCTGGTCGAGTCTCTCTGCGAGCGAGTTCTTCGCCTCCGTCGCAACACTCAGCTTCTTCGACAGCTGATCGCATTCAGTGACAAGCTCTCTCACTCGGTCCGATAGTGTGTCGTTATCTCGCTCAAGCCGTTCAATACGCTCATTGCCCATCTGTAACTTGTTGCTGATCGCATCCATTTGTTCTTCTTTGACCTGGTCGTGCTTTGCCAGAGAGGTCTCGACCTCATACAACTTGCGCTCCAGATTGGAATATAGCATGGATCGCTGCAGAAGCTGGCGCTCTAGTTGCTGAATATTCTTGCGGTCTGCCGCGAGCTTGCTGTCGTGCTCTCGCTGGGTTTTCTTCAGGAGGAAGTCCATCTCGCGGCGCAGCATCTCCTGGTTGCGGATCTCGTCCTGCAGGTTCTTGATTTGATGCATCGCGTCCTGTAGCCTCTCGCCGCGGAATGCAGTGATCGATGGCGTCAGGTCCATCGCGTGGGTCGCGTTCTTCTTGCAGCACGTGTGCCACGCAAAGTGGTGATGTCCTGACGATAGCGCAGCCGCTGAAGTCACTCCGTTCTTCTTCGAGTGCTGCTTCGCGCCTTTCGCGTGCAGTAGCTCGTTGCGCTCCTTCACGATCTGTGCAGCGTAGCGCTCGAGAAACTGCTTCTTCTCTCGCTCGCTATCGACCTCGCGGCTCAGCACGCGCACGTAGCTGCGGACCTGCTCCATCTCCTGCTCGAGTGTCGATGCGTACAGCCGCAAGTGGGTCGACAGCATCTCCATCTCGGTGTATTTCGGCAGAATGCTGACCACGTAGCCGAGCAGCCGCTGCGGGTCGCTCGTTGGAGGCACGGGCGGCAGCTCCATGGTCGTCAGCGTCTGCTCGACCTCGAGCCATCCCGCGTCGCCCGCCATCTCCATCTCCATTGGGGCATTCGCGTGGATGCTTGATTGATGTGTCGAACTTGAAAAAAAATGGCGCCAAAATCACCGTGTTTTGTCGTTCAGCTCACTGTGTTTTGGACAAAATATTCAGTAGTCACCTTGCTTTGAGATTTTCAAGAACAGGATACGGAAATTCAAACAGCGAATCCTAGCCAACGGTGCGCTTCTGGGAGAAGGCGCACCATTCACGGACTCTGCTGTTGCCAAATCGCCATACTTTATTCAAGAGAAACAGAGAAAAGAACGCTCATTCTCGAAAAAAGCAACAGAAAGCGCGCAGACGCGATAGTAACACGATGCCGAAAGCGCCACGCCCAACAGCCGAGCGCAAGGAACCGCCGCCGCCGCCGAAGAAGCGCGTGTACGACATCATCCCGGATGGCGTCCCCGAGGCCGCCGCGTTCCTGGTGCTCGACAAAGGCTTCAGCGTCGCCTACGCCGCCAAGATCATGCACGTGAAGAGGAACGCGCTGAGCAAGCACATCCAGAAGTTCCGCGACGCGAGACAGCTCGCACGCGCCAAGCGACGTGAAGGAAGCACAGCGAGTGCTGACAGCGTATCATCTAAACAGAATGGTAGTCTTGCTGTTACTTCTGCTGCTGTTCCTACTGCTACTGCTGCTCAACCAGAAGCTGTGGTGAACAAATCTCCATCCGCACAAGATGGCGCTGCTGCTGCCCAACCGATTGCTGAGACGAGTGACATGTTAGTCGACCAAGTTGCTTCTGCGCAGTCGAGTATCGCGACGACTGACCCGCCGACCAACGCATCTGCTCAGTTAGCCGCTATTGCGCAATCACAAGCTGCGAGTGATGCGTCTGCACAAGTAGCTGTCGTTGTGCAACCAGAAGATGCTGTGAGCGACTCGTCTGCGCAAGTAGCTGTTGTTGCGCAGCCAATTGCTGCGACGAGCACCTTGTCCACCCCAAAAGCCGCTGTTCCGCAACCTCAACTTGCAATTGCGCCACTTGATGCTACGGCGGGAATTTCGTTTGCAGAATGCACTTGTTGTGCCCGCTGCCAAGAGCAGAAGAAGAAGTTCCAGGAAGAAGTTGTTATTTGATGCGGAGTTGCGTGATGACTGGCAAGTGGGTTTGCAGCTGCTGTCTTTCTATAGTCTGTGTACTTCAGTAGCATCTTTGTATCGTAAGATGAATCTTTGAACTTGTCACTGTTCACAGTCAGCAAACAGAGAAGTGTGTTTATCTTGGTGTTGCTGCATTCCAGCAACTACACATTGTGTAAAGTTGACCCCGTGGTTGTTTGTTTTCCATATTCGCACTAGGCACTAGTGACTTTGGCTCCGCAATACGCCATTACTTTTGTGAAAGTGGCAAACTCCCATCGATAGCAAGCGCGGTAAAATGGATACAGATTCTGATTCAGAAAAGCTCCGACTCGGCACAATTCAAATTTGAGTTGGCGGAACTGGAAGTTGAAGTGACCATCACTCTCTGCAGGTTTCCTTCGCTTTCTACACAGCAAGCACAACGTGTATCCGCATTCCGCATCAAGACACAACAGCAAGAGAAGCCGAGAGAGAGGACGGACGAAGCGCCATGGATATGACAGAGGACGGGCGTATGAGCGAGGCGTCGAGCGCGCGCAATCGCGGTCGGCGTAGATCGATCGCATCGCCGATTGATGAGATGGATGAGATGGCGTCGGCGGCAGGGCGCGGATCTAACGCCAACAGCGGCAACACCCGCCCCCAGCTGCGGTGCAACGCATGCTGGGACCCAGTTCTCCCCGACCTGCAGTCAGCACAAACGTGCTACCGCACGAGTTGCAGCCATTTATTCTGCGTGAGTGTTGCCATGTTCGGGGCTGTGGCGTTGGTATTTTTTGTGTGGGAATCCAATGCAAAGTCTGTGTCCAGGAAAAATGCGCGTACAAACATTTTGGAGCAGGTCGATTGGTGTGTCCAGCTTGCAGAACAGGTACTACTCTTTCTTGCTCCGTTCGGAAATGTGTTGATGTTAATGTCTTGTGACGAAATCCATTCTTTCCTAGATCTGAATCAGTCGTACGCACAAGAACCTATTTGCACTGCGTCCACTGAGAAGAAAAAACACTTGCTGATGGAATTGAACACTCATATTGTTGCAGACGGCACGGAGGTATCTGTGAAACGTAAGTATCGTGGTAGATATCGATACAATGGATGTGTAATAGACGTGACAACTCATTTTTCCACCACAGGATAATACATGGTGTGGCCGATGCAAAGGTACGAAAGCCGATGTTGTTTCAGAGAAATTCTGCATCTCATCACTAACGTGTGTTTCATGATCCAACAGAGAACAGAGGTTTGTAGGCTGGCACTTTTATCATCAGTCTACCAGTGCAATCACAAGGGTATCTATCATGTAGGCGATCTGGGAAGAGATGATTGCCGATCCGTCAGCATGTTTTGGTACGTGCAAGCCTTCTTGCTTTGATCTTGTGCCGCCATTTGACACTTTTTTTTTTATTACAGACCACTTCCAGCGATCGTTGAGTACGTCCTGCGCATCGGAATTCAAAGACAACTTTCGCTTCTCACGCAGCAAACTAACTTTGTATTTCCTGCAGATTTCGTCATGGTTTGTGATTGTCTTTGCGCCATGTAAAATGACACACAGTACACTGACTTTTCTTCTCAGTTTCAACTTGCGCAAGACTCGTACAGGTACGGTGGCTTATTGATACCTTACATGCACTTCGATATGAATTCTAACTATCGCGCCACTGTAGACAGGTATTTATCGCAGGATTCTCTTCGAGTGATGCGAACGTGGGATTGATAACATGCATGTGTTTTGTCCATGAAGGAGGATATCCGACGTCAAATGGGTATGCTCTGTTTTGATTGATGTCGCTCACGTATGCACACACACTAACACGTGCGCACAGCCGATGAGCAAAAGACGTTTCAGACGCAGCACGGTGAAAAGTACATCCAATTGAAGACGTACACTGATCAGATTGAGGCCGAATTGCGAGAAGTCAAGTCGAAAATGCAAAATCTCACAACCTCAAACGAAGAATTGCGCGAGGTACTCTTACAATAAGTCGATTAGTGTACTTCCTTGCTCACTCTCATCTTTGGGGATACCAGGCATACAAAGAGAAATCACGCAAATGTCGAAACTGGGAGAAGATGGTAAGTCGATTAACTGCTTTTGCTGCATGGGATAACAACGCTGTAATGCTATGTGAGCTGACAAGTGCAACAGTGCAAGGCACTGAAAGGTCAATCACAGTCTCGCCAATATCCATCTCCTGGGTCGACGACGTCCGCTGCGCCAATGATGCACAGCCAAAGCAATCAGGGGTCATCCCCACAATTTGCACGAGCTGTGCCACGACCACTCACTCGACCCTCGTATGCGTCAGGCTCGCTCATGCGACCACAAATGGCGTCGCTTGCGCGATCTGAGACACCTTCACAGCAGCAGAGGCCAAGCGGTGGAATGTTTGATCGCTTTTCGCGACCTCAGCTAGGTGCTTTGAGCTCGCTCCGCGCTTCTATCACTGGACATCCACCCTATTCACTAAGTCATACTGAACCACATTCGATAGGGGTGAACCGCCCAGTAGTCCAGCCGATCGCTCAAGTACGAACGCGTATAATGAGGCCGAAGACTCCTCTTCAAGTATCACAGCAAAGCCGATTTATCGCCAAACGGTAATGTGTCTATACTTGCAAGCTACAGTAATTCTCGGTACTGACGATAACGCATTTGCAGTCCAACTTTTCAGATGTCGTAGACGGATGTCTTGGCTAAACTTGAGGAGCCGCGTTTTTGAACTTGCTTTAGCCAGTTTAGCCTATCTTGAATCCCAATCACTTTTCCTTTGCTTTCAAGCGTTACAGTGTCTGAATCGCGTTTCTTTTTAATTCCACGGACTGGAAATACTATCGTCTCGTCTTGCTTCTGAGCAATGCATCCAAGCTGGGTATTTCGAATGCCCTAAAATAAGATCAACGAGAAACGTTAGCCACAAGGGCTTACATCGTGCAGCATAGCAAGAATGCGTGGTTAGCTTTGAGTCTGCCATGTCAACGCGGCCGAAGCTCGGTCCGAAGAGCGCCATCAAGAAAGCAACGCCCCTCTTCGACCTCTCTGACCACGATGATGAACCACGAAGGACCACAAGCGCTTCCTTGTCTCGAAGGAGGAAAGGGGGAGGCGCCACAGACCAAAACTCGGTAGTAGCTCGGCCGATCGAAGCCCCGTTCGACGCAGACGGGATTCTCAACGGCACGAGTGACACACTCGCAGCTATACCTACTGGCTCTCCGTCACGCAGCAACCTAGGCAACCCGGCGAGAAATCTCGACTCGAGCGGTCTGGATTCGGAGCTCTCTGATGTTAAAGACCTCGCGAGCGAAATCGCAATGCAAGTCCCGACGATTAAACACTCGCCAGCTGAAGAAAGGCTGAAAAACGACGACAAGCAGCAGCTCCAGCCAACCACAGGACCAGGCTCCAAATACCCCCGTGCATCGAAGGATGCCGACATCGTGTAAGAACTTGCAACAAATCATCGAATCGTGCCATTATTGAATCTAATGATTTTGCATTTTGCAGGGATACACTCGAGTATGAACACTCCAAAGTCACCACGGAGTCGAGAGAGAGTTATTCAAGATCTTTCCCACTTGCATCGATCAAAGTGTCGAAGACTACGAGAAGAGACGATGTCCCGGTGATGGATTCCCCCAAGGTACTGACAAACTGCTGGAGACTCTGCTACCGTGATTTCAGGAGGTGCTTGATCATAACCTTGTGATTTTTTTTTTATGTTTAGCATGTAGAGCTCTCACCAATTCGAGCGACTCGAGTCCCCAGAGTCCCCCAAAGGTTCAAGTACGTCAAGATCACAGAGAAGTGGTATGTTTTGCTCTGAACAGCCAACTCATCCTCCTGACACAAATTGTTGTAGATTGCGAGATCCGGACGAACTGATTGAAGAAGCAGCCGAGCGCAGAAGGATAGCGAGCGAGGTTCAGTGTTTTTCGTGCGGCCTGGGTTTGACTCCGAGGGGCCGTTCACTCATGGAAATCGTGTGTCTACATGTATACTACGCAGCTCGTTGAAATCAAGAACAACCGTCGAAGAAGAGAATTCGAGCTGGAGGCAACAGTGAAGCGACAAAGCAACGAGCCCATAGCAAAAGAGGTAACACGTTGTAGAAGTCAAGCACCAAGAACCGTTTTCAGCATTTCAATCGTCCATCTTGAACTCACACACACCTGATCTTCTTTGATGCCTTGTCTGCCTGCAGCTCGGAACCATCAAAAAGCAAGAACACATCAACAGAGTACAACGGCGAATCAACAACATGACACTCTCTCCGAACGCCAGATCGAAAGCCAACAGCAGCGCCACTCGACAGGTTTCATCGCAAGACTTGGTGAGAAATGTCAAATCTGCTCTGCTCTTCCAATTCGTCGACCAGTTGGGAAATCTGAAAGCGAGTCAAGTACCACGATCTAACTCTTGAGTTTTTGTTAAACACAGGGCTTCGACATTGGTGGTTCACCTTTCCTCCGAGCTAGAACAGCTCCGACGCCGAGTTCTCAGTTCGACAGCAAAGGCGATGACGCAGACGCATGGAGCAGCTTTCAGTGTCAAAACACTCACATTGATTAATGGACGCCAGCTTGGGGGGGGGGGGTGACAAATAGGAAAGCGAGGACAGCGACAATAACTTCTCTATGGCTCGGTAGGAACGCCACCGGGCTCTACCACCTGCATCCGCACTCCTTCGTTCGGAGTCGGACCAACTAAATAAAAAATAAGGCTGCGCGCATGGCCCGAAGCTGCTGGACAGCTCCACAGAAGCGGGATTCAATCTCTCCGATCCGTGAGAGAGTGAGCCATGAGTCAGCCCAATAGCACAGGAATGTGCACAGCCAAAATTGCGGTATCCAGCCAACTCTCTAGGCCATACCCTCAATCATTTCCATGATCGACTCGATGCGCCTCTGAACTCCGCCTGCACGAGTCACAAGGCGACGAAGAGCATTCACGGTCTGAGCAAACAGAGAAGTAGAAACAAAGAAAACAATGTCAGACGGAAGCCACATCAACAGTTTCAGTATACTGAGCAGCACACACCTCTGTCGGAGGACGGCCAACTTCGGCCAGAATGAGGGTCGCGCCGTTTGTGCGGATCTGCTTCGTTGATCCCTTCAGCAAGTCCAGTTCTCCCAAAACAATTGGCGCCATCGACGACAACGTAGACGCCGACAAGACGTTCTCAATCCCGTCGATGAGCTTCTCGATGTCGCCAAGCTGGTTCGCGAGAACCGTGTACTTTGGGTCTAGGGCTGAAGAAGAACGAGCTGGGACCACCATCGCGTGAGATGTTTGGATCTGCTGCTGAGGCGCGTACTGCATAGAAGGAGATGCTTCAGCAGCAGTGAGTGCGAGTCTTTTGTTCGTTCTCGTCGACGTCGTGCCGCGGCTGCTGCTGTTGCTGCTGTTGTTACTGCTCGGCCCAGAGGACGATCCACCGTAGAAATGGAACGAGACACCAGCGTCTGACGTCTTCTTCTTCTCTTGGCGTACTTTCTCCACCACTGGCTCCACCTTGCGAGCCGATGGGCCGTACTTGTCGAGTCCCGCCAGTGCGAGAGCGACGCGCTCTGTCATTCCACAAAACACATGGAGACACTCATTAGACACTGGCAGCTTAAGCTCATAAGAACAATCAGAGTACAGCCTCTCATACCTTTTTCGAGGGCAGCCGCCATGCTTGTCTCTGGCTGAGCCTGCAAAGGCGTTCCTTCCGAGAGCCGCTGATCGATCTTCTTCACCGACTCCGCTGGGTACGTCCGGCGACCCGAGTACAGCGAGGAAAAGTCGTTCGCGTCCGCGGCGGACGTGATGCTATCTTGTCGGTTCAAAAAACTCTTGGAGATGCGCGCTTCCAGTCGGTCCGTGGCCGAGCTCGACGACTTCCGCGAGAGCTGCGGCGGTCGCAACACATCGTTGTCTCCATCGGGATGAGTCTGGACTTCCGCGCTCTGGTAGAAAAAGTTCTCGCTCCGCACCGGCGCTGGCGTTGACGCTGCAGGCGCGTAGGAGTCGTGTCGAGACGCACTACTTGCACTGCTGACGCCACGCTCGGTTCGCTGCGTCTGCCGCAGCTTGTTCTTCTGGAGCGACGAGAGCATGCGCTGGGACATGGTTCGCGGCAGTTCTGGGGTCGTCGGTGGTGGCGGTGCTTGAGGCGATGGCCCCATGCTCATGTTGAGCATGTTCTCTTCGTCGCTGAGCAGCGTGAGGCTGCGGATGCGCGCCTCGATCTCCAGGTCGATGTCACGCTCGACCGTGTCGTCGTCCGAGACGTTGACGACGAACTCGGGATGCGGCGTCTGCTGGTGCTGACAACTCTGGAACGCTGCGGCGTGGCTGCTGCCACCTGCAAAGTACTGCTGCTGCTGTTGCTCCAGCGGCACCATCATGGACGCGGCGGACTGCGGCGCGCCGCCGTAGCTAAAGTCGTAGTCGCGGTTGCTGCTGTGGTGGCTCTGCTGTTGCTGCATCCGGGCGCTCTGCAAGCCGATGTTGTCGAATACGTACGCGCTCATCTTCGTTCGCTCTCTCGTATTACTATCTGTGGATGCACAGAGAGACCACCAGCCTAATGTAACCCACGGGCGTTCTCTGCTTCTCCTGCCGCTGGCGTGAGGTCGGAAGAAAGAAAAGTCAGTCGCTTGGCCCCTGCGATCGCTTGCTATTCGCGGCCTCGTTTGCTTGTTGCTTGTTCACGGAGCGACGACAACAGAGCAGGATGGACGCCACGCTACACGCACGAAGCGAAGCGAAGCAAAGCCAGTGCCGGTCCATCCTCGAGTTTCCACCAATCAAAGATCTCAAATCAGGGTTTCAGCCAATCAAAATGCAGTAAACCTGCTTTTGGGCATGAAAAACTGATCGACTGACGCATCTTCGCTTTGCATCATCCTTCCCAGGTGGTCTGGGTCTGTGGTTCCCACAGGCGACAGACAACCGCTCGAAGAAACCGGATGGTTTCGCGCCACGTCCCGCCAGAGGCATGACCAGAGAGAGGTCCCCATCATCCATCGATCGAGCGATCTATCTATCCAGCTGAGCCAAGCGAAGCTCCATGATCATTGGCCACAGAGCAACATGTAAGAGATGACCACACTTCGTAGTAGAAGCGCAGCAGCAAGCACAAAAAGCACGCGTCCATACCAGAAATCGCGCAGCTGAGCGTAGAGAAGCCCTGATAATCAATCATGCGCACATCTTGGCGATACTGTACGCTCACACGTTATGCAACGATCGATCGCCATGGACAGCTAGCTCATGGGCATCTGCTGATTGCTGTGGTGGGTAGCGCTTTCGATGGGCGAGATGGTCAAGGAGTACTGTTTACGCGAGTGTTGTATTTTTTTCGAATCCGATCAGATCAAATACGCTTGGCTTCAGTATGGAGACATTCACTGACAAGCAAGAGAAAGTGAGAAGATTGGTCGAGATCTAAAAATAGATCAGCCGTTTGCTTCACTTTTGCTTCATTTTTGCCTGCTGACAAAAAGGTTCGAAATTTATTTTTGTGATCATTCCCACACAACAACAGGCAGGCGTTTCCCCCAACAAATTGGAGCGGTGCAACCTTTCAAACGAGCGCGTGCACGCTGGCGAAAATGATGAAGGCGAGTTGCCCCTCGACAGCCACAGTGGCATACGATGTATCGCATGCGTCGGACGCACACACACGCGCTCTACAGTACAGACGGACGCGCGCGGCCCTTGGCGCCGCGAACGCCAATCCTTGAAGGTACGGCGAGCCCGCTGCTCAGGGATGATGGAGAGGGCGAGCCTTTTCTCTGGCCCCACTAGCCATGAAATGGCCACCAACTGTCCATTAACTACTGCCGCGGATGTGCATGGTCCTGGCTTGGAAATGTCAAAGGCGCTTGGTTGTTTGCTGTTTTGCTGTGTGCTTGTGTGCTGTGTCGAAAGCGTGCTGGTAGATGCACTGACTCCTTGCTGCGCGAACTGACTCGCGATCCGCCACCATGTCACTCCCTGTTAAATCAGTCCCGTCTGGCGCGAGTTTATTTCGACGCGACCCGGTGGTCCGCGAGGTCCACAAGCACAAGTGTGTGTGAGCAAACTCGCTTCGTTTGGACGACACTCGGATGGATCTGACTCGACCACGCTGATTCGTGCGTTTGGTGTCGGACGATTGCTGTGTGAGCGCATTTGAGCACAAGAGCTGAAGAGCGCTCTTCACACACTTTCGGCTCTATTCTCTTCAGGCATTTTGCATCATCCTTCCGCAGGAAGAAAAAAAAGGAAGGACGGCGGCTGGCCTCTGCTACAGGCCTGTGTGTGTATGTTGCCAGAGAGCTGTTCCCTTTCCAAGGTTTCCATGGAAAATATGGACTTTTGTATGCTCAGTGTCACGATTGAACTGGGGGGGGGGGGGGGGGGGTGTCCGGTTTTCAGTTGTTGGGGGTAAGAGAAAAAAAGCCACGAAATTCGGGGGTAAAAGTGGGTCTAATTT
>JALBZZ010000676.1:0-17392 GCA_038051095.1 Globisporangium irregulare
AAGCGGAGGCGCTCCCACAGATGATGCCCACAAACTCGTGATTTATCATTGCACGTAAATACCGTAAGCTGCGGTGTTTATAGTTTTCCTGTTCACTTTCGGTGGAAAATAAATTGTGTCTGATCCTTCTCGTTTTTGATGTGGACCCCACCATATTTAATGACCATCATCTAGACTTTCCGTCATCATTTTTGTTCCAGCCAAAAGCCCTTGCATGGAAGAGCAGCCCCTCGCTCACTCGCGCTTTCTCGGTCTCCAAGACATACCTCCTCACGCACAGGTGACGCAGTCTCGTGTCACGTGCCTTTGATCTCTGCAGTCAGTTGGCAAGCATGGCGCCCGTGCAAGAGAAGACCCCGCTGCTCGCCAGCGTCGATGGCAACGATAATGGCAGCGGCACCACCACCACCAAGGCCGCGAGCAAGAGGCAGACCATGTCACGCTGGATCGAGCCTGAGGACTCGACCGGCGGCAAGAAGCGCGGCCAGAGCCAGATGCTCTGCCTCCAGTTCAGTCAGATCCTGCTGCTCATCATGGACCTCGTGTCGCTGCTGCTCGTCGCATGGCTCAGTCTCGGCAACGCGGACTTCTGGAACTTTGACTGGCTGCTGCGCCCCACGCAGGTGCAGTGGCGCTTCTGGGGCGTGCCGGTGGCCGTGACGATCGCCAAGTGCCTGCTCTTCACGCTCGCCATGTCGTTCCCGAATGCGAAAGCGTTGACGTGGACATGCTACGCCGTCTCGCTCGCATTCCTCGTCGTGCTCGCGATCGACTCGTTCAAGCTTGACTCGTACTCGCAGGAGGACGAGGAGAAGAACCTGCTCGTGGACGCGAACATCGCCAACTCGCTGCCACTGATTTTCACGGTGCTCGAGGTCGTGAACCTGAACTACCTGCTAGACCAGCTCGTGACGCCAGCGCCAAAAGAAGCAGACAACCTGGACGCTGACCCGTCGGAGCCGCCCAAACCGCAGGGCATCTCGTTTGTCAAGATGGTGTACATCCTGAAACCGTACTTCTGGCCGCACGGCGCAGCCAACAAGATCCGCGCTGCGAGCACATACGTGGTGCTGATCGTCTCCAAGTTAGCGAACATCGCGTCGCCGCTATACATGGCCGAGGCGACGAATTGTCTCTTGGCGAAAGACACATCCGGTGCGATCGTTAACCTCGCGATCTTCACGGCGATGGTTCTGGTCTCGAAGCTCTTCAAGGAGCTGCAGTCGCTAATCTACCTCAAGGTCAAGCAGACGGCGTACGTTGAGCTGGCGACGCTCACGTACGAGCACATCCACTCGCTCTCGTACGACTGGCACGTGCGCAAGAAGATGGGCGACGTATTGCGCTCCATGGATCGCGGCGTCGAGTCTGCAAACGCCGTGGTCTCCTACGTGTTCTTGTACTTGTTCCCGACGCTCGCGGAGTCGGTGGTTGTGATCGTGATCTTTGCTGTACACTTCCAGCTCGCAAGTCTGTCGTTTATCGCGTTCTCAAGCCTGGTGATCTACGCGTTCCTGACGATCAAGATCACGCTGTGGCGCAAGAAGTACCGCGAGCAGTCGACCAAACACGACAACGAGTACCACGACAAGGCCACGGACGCGCTGATCAACTATGAGACGATCAAGTATTTCTCAAACGAAAAGTACGAGGTTGACACGTACACGAAGGTGATCGAGAAGTACCAGCGCTACTCGATCTCGGTGCAGGCATCGTTGAGCGTGCTCAACGGCATGCAGTCGATCGTCATCCAGCTCACAATCCTCGGTGCGCTGGGGCTCGCGGCACCGCACGTGGTGGACAGTTCTGGTCGCAACATTGACATTGGTGCGTTCGTCGCTATCTCTGTGTACCTGAACAACCTCTTCCAGCCGCTGTTCTTCCTGGGCGGCATCTACAACATGGTGATCAACTCGGTCGTGGACATGAAGAAGCTGAGCGAGCTGTTGTCGGTGGAGGCCGACATCGTGGACGCGCCGGACGCCAAGGAGCTCACGGTTTGCGACTACGACCTGAAGAACGGCATTGACGTGTCGTTCAAGAACGTGTTCTTCCACTACCCGTCGCAAACCGCGGACAGCGGCGTGAAGGATTTGACGTTCACGATCGAGCGCGGCACGACGACGGCGTTGGTGGGCGAGACTGGCGCGGGCAAGACCACGATCTCGCGCCTGCTCTTCCGCTTCTACGAGTGCACGTCGGGCAAGATTTTGATCAACCAGCAGAACATCAATCACGTGACGCAGCACTCGCTGCGTCTTGCGATCGGCATTGTACCGCAGGACACGGTGTTGTTCAACGACACGATCCTCAACAACATCAAGTATGGCAACCTGGCGGCGACGTTCGCGCAGGTGGAGGCTGCGGCCAAGAACGCGCGCATCTACGACTTCATCATGGGCATGCCGGAGCAGTGGAACACCAAGGTTGGCGAGCGCGGGCTCAAGCTCTCGGGCGGCGAGAAGCAGCGCGTTGCGATCGCGCGCACGCTGCTCAAGGACCCGCCGTTCGTGATCCTGGACGAAGCTACGTCGGCGCTCGATACGGTCACGGAGCAGGAGATCCAGAAGGCGCTCAACCGCCTCAAGTCCAACCGTACAATGCTCATCATCGCGCACCGCCTCTCCACCGTACGTACATGTGTTTTATAGCTTATCTCTATCATGTGCCTTAACTCTGTGGCGTACAGTTTGCCTAACAACTTCTTATCCTCGATGTGCATTCGTCTGGTTACAGATTCGCAATGCGCACCAGATCATCGTGCTGAACGACGGCCAAATCGTGGAGCAGGGCAACCACGACGAACTCGTGGAGCAGCCGGGCATCTACCGCCGCATGTGGAACGCGCAGCTTAAGTCCAACAACGTGGTGGCCGCTGGCGATGACGAATAAAGAGACAAAGACTATGGACAGCACACACTGCTGGGACCATTTAGATCGCACTGCTCTGATGCAAGAGAGAAGAAGGGCATATAAAGGATATGTTCATCTGTTGACAATGTCTTCATACAAAATTGTAGCACCTTTTTCTACAGTGCGGGTTGTCGTGATTTGCAGTTTAGTTGCGTTTATTGGTGGGGCACGCCGGTACTTGTGAAGCTCCTGGCACTGGGCAGCAGCGCTGGGATGCGGAACATCGGGTACTCGAACGCGCCGCGCTGTTGCTGCTGTTGCTGCGGCTGTTGTTGTTGTTGCTGCTGCTGGTGATGTGGTGTCCACGGCGAGCGGTCGATCGGCGATGCAGACATCGCCCACCCACCACTGCCCCCTTGGTCGCCGGAGCTACTTGGGCTGCCACAGTTCATCTTCGTGATGAGCGAGCGCTCCGTCTGCTGCAGCATCGCGCGCACAAACAATATCTTGTTGTCCGGGAGCGCGACGACATATTTGCTCAGCAGCATGCCACTCAGTGCCACGGGCACGCGATGGCGCTGGTTGAAGTCCTCTCGGATGTAGTAGACCGTCATTTCGTCGTTTCCCTTGCTCTCCACGAGGATCACTTCTTCCGCAAGCAGCTCCCACTCGACATCGTACTTCTGCGCGCCACGCACGTCAAGTAGCAGGATGCGCTTCCTCGTGACCAAAAAGCACTTCTGCTTCAGATCCACGTGACCCAGGTACCCATCAGCACGATACCGGCCACCGCGCAGCTTGCTCACAATCTCTTCACCGAGCGACTCGACGTACGAGTAGACTTTCAGTCTTCGCGTGCGCAAGTCAATGAAGCGAGGTGGTCGAACGCGCATCAAGAGTGCCTTCGTGTTCGGATCAACCGCATCGCGCAGCGTCGCGGTTGTCGTCGCTGCTGCCAGTGAAAAGCCAAGTAGTGGCTTCAACACAAGACCAAACACTCCCGCAAAAATGCCTGGGATGACTCCGCGCACGCCGTTCATTTCGACAGAGTGAATTGGCGACACGACGATGCCGGAGATGCCCTGTGCAAACCCTTGGTAGATGTTGCGTGTCGCTGGGTATCCCGTGTAGTCGTCCAGCTTGAGGCACGCTTCCGAGAGGCCGAGAGAACTGGCAGTCAGGATTCGCGAGTTGAAGTCCAGGAAAGTGTACACTGAGGCTCGAACCAGCGACAACGTGCCTCTCCCCATTCCAAACGCAAACTCTGTCGGACTCTGCACATGATGAGAAGAACAGCAACACAAACAGTAACATAGGGTCAGTAAAATTGACGCTGGTGAACTAATATTCCGGCACTGATCTCTTCCGTACCTTGGAAATGCCATACGCTGGCTCGTAGATGAAGTCCTGGAAGCCAGCCTTCAAGTTCTTCCACGCGATCATCGGGTTGCCAAGCACATCGACACTTCCCAGGATCACATATGCTTGTCGCAGCGCTTCGCTCTGGTAGTGAGAGGTCAAGCGCGTCGCCAACGCATCTGGCTGCATGAATGAGTGGTTGATCTCCAACGCCTTCAGTTTAAATGGCGCATTCGCGATCTTAGTGAGACTCGTCCCGATAGCATTCAAGATGAGTCGCAGAGGACCGACTGTGATCGCTGACGACTCGCGCGACGAGTCTGCAAACGAAGACGCCATGCTGCCATTCGAGAAAGCTCCGTACTGTCCATCCACGATGGCGCCAACGCCACTCCCGAACGAGAAACTCACCGTCGCCTACGCAAGCAAATACAAGCTGTTAGTAAAGCACATACAAAAAAAGAGGTGTGGCAAACAAAATCACTTACTCGGATCGGGTCGATGTAGAACTCTTCGAAGTACAGCTTCTTGTCTTCCTCTTTGCTCGTGAACCTGCCTTGCGTAGGGTAAAATGGGATCGAAGCCGAGTACGATGTGCTGGTTTCTCCTCCGTTGTTGCTGTTGTTAACTCCAACAATGTTGCCCTCTGTTTTCGAGCGGTTTGTGTGCATCGACAGGTTCGACGGTGCAACAGAAGTCGTCCCTTCTTCTTCTCGAATAGCTTCTAGAATCTTCACGTTCACCTCCAGACTCGCGTTGAAGTCCTCAAGCAGCAAGTTGCTCTGTGCTCCTTGGGAAGACATCGCGTTCCCACCACTGCCACTCTTCGCTTTCCCCAAATGATCCACTGTTCCGTATGCGTTTCCGTGCATCACGAGAGGCGCCAAGTGAGAAAGCAGCGATCCATCGACACGAATGTGCACAGGGAGCGCCTTTGCGCTGAAATATCGAATAAAGTTGATTCCCGCGTACTCGTCGTGTTTGACCAAATAGATCTGCAGCGCGGGAACATTCATGATCTCGCCGTCCACATTCTGAGCTCGCGACGCCGAATTCGAGAATCGCAGGAGAACTGGGAATGGCGTCGTCTGCAGCTGGTTGTCGATCTGGATATCGCCGATTTCAAAGCGACATGCCATGATACGCGGCGTGGTTTCGCGCTCCAATCGCGACACCGTAGCGTCGCCCCCAGTGATGAAAGCGCTGCTTTTTTCTCGATCCTCTTCGCTCACGATCATCTCGAGATTGATGCCAGATACAGACGCGTAAACGAGTTCTTTCGGGACGCCGTCGACTAAAGAGACTCCGATTCCTTGCAACTGGATAACCAGATGGAGTGATGGGGCTGAGACAAATCGGCGAAGGAACTCTGGACCAAAGTTCTTGCCCTTTCCAGTGGTCGCGTCGGATGCAACTGCCAGCATTTCAGTGCTTCTGTCACCACGAAGTCGCGCGTCAGTGAAGCGAAGCACGCGCGTTGGACCATCTGTTGAAACCTCAATGCCTAATGTCCCACCTAGCACATCCGGGTATCTCTGGATCTTATCGAGCACGAACGTGCCGATGCGGAGCGGTCGACTGTTGTCCCCTGCAGCAGATGGAAGCATATCGACCACCAACATTCGCTCTTGTGTTGGCTCGTCCCACGCATAGTCCAGACTGTGATGAGGCAGCAAAATCTCACTTCGCCGCACGCGATACTGGTGGATTCGAAGCGTTTCCAGCGAGTAATTTTCCACTCGATATGGCGGAGCACTCGCGCTTTCCTCGCGAAAATACACACACACGCAAGAGCCATCAAGCTTCAGCGTGAGTCTCAACAGCTTGCTTTCTCGCGTAGACTCGTGACGCATTCGAACCGCGTATTCACCGGACTCGCCAAGCGGAACAGCACCACTCCACGACCACCCGTACTCTGAAATACGACATCGAATAGCTCGCGTCTTGCCGAAGCGAAGCGTCCAGTGGAAATCAGCGTATGCACCAGCTTCAAGGTGCACGACAGAGTTCATCGAAGACATCATGCCATTGTTCGGCAAGTGCACCGAGCTAGAAATGTCGATCGTCGACGTCGTCGCGGTGCTGAACTTCGCTGACGAATGGCAGACCTCGATCGCGCAGCCCAGTGTATTCACGAGCATGAATCGCGGCGTGAGCATGACCACTTTTGTGCGGGAGTATCTGCCCTTTGCTGTGCTGATCGAATATCCGATACTGTAATTCCTGCTGGTTCCGTAGTCTGCAGCTTCGATTTCACCGGTTGTTCCCGTCTGATCTAACACCACGACTTCAGACCATTTCCGCTGTGCATTTTCCTTCGCAGACTCGATGCCACCTGAAAGTTCGTCGTCGTTCACACGCACGCGGACACATCCTTTCTCGGACCGATAGTCCGAGTGGCAAACTTGAAGCACTTCCAGCTGTCCAAACGATTTCGGATCATCGATCGACTTCGGCAGCAAATCCAGCAGTCCCTTGATTGGAGGCACGCTTGGAAGGAGACACGGGTGGCGGCGCTTTCGCTCATGCCCCCGCCCATCGACTCCGGTTGATGCTGCAAACTCACTGACCGATCCACCTTCCAACCGGTCGCTTTCCGCCGAAGAGTGCAGGCTTCCAACGTATGGAGCATGCACCAAATGAGCATTTCTCTCTCTCTTCACCAGCTTAGTTCTCTGGTTTTCTTTCAGCAATAGCTCTTCCCTGTCGAGTCGCTTTTGTCCCGCAAGCATTCTGTTAGGGAACAAAAACACAAAAAAAACGGGTTAGCGACAATTCGTGTCGCTAGAGTATAGCCTAAAGTAATTGCACAGAAAATACTCACGTTGTCAGATGCTCGCTGCCAGTGCGCTCTTCGTCGTACTCGTACTCCAGTTTCAGTCCTGTGAGGTTCACGATCCAGTACGGCACGTAAAGAAAGATCTCACGGCATCTGCTCTCTCTCATTTCAGACTCCGCAGTGATGTACAAGAGCGAGTCTGTCACGAGATCCTTCATCTTGATTCGTTCAAACTCGACGACTTCTTTCCCCAGGAGGATGGGTTCGCTCCACTCAAACCCTTTCATGCGAACGCTGAGCTCGAGAGGTGTATCCCAGTCAGACAAGTGCCAAATCATTGTATCAGCGACGTTGATGGTGCCTCGCTCTCGAAGTCTCTGCTGACTGTCTTCCCAGCCCTGATGGAGACTTCTGGTGCTCCCATCCCTTCCCCCTTCTGTTGCTGGCACCCAGTCGTTTGGTGTCGAAAGACAGAACTCGAGTGGTCCTGCCGTCAGATTGTGGATCACAAGGGGAGGATGGAACGACAGCGTTCGATGGTAGAGTGCTCCGTTGGAGTTTGACAGGCATGCTCTCATGATAAACGGGCGAACGGGGCGATCTCTGTACAGGCGATGGAACTTCATCGTGCTCTGGGCATCTCCGACATCATCCGAGCTGTCGTTCAGGATGTCACGGTCAAACAGAGACAAACGCACTCGTTCTTTCGCATACGGCTTTGGGGGAGCTTTCTCATTGTTCGCATCGACAGACTTGATCTCCGGTGGGCGAGTCACAATGTGCCCCTCACCTAGTGACACCAAGTGCAGCGGCACTGGGACAACCGACGACGCTTTGACCACCGATCTCCAAGAAGGCGTGATAGAACCATTCGAGGCATCAAATCGTGACGCCAGAGACATAAATTGTGCCGACGGTGGCATGAACTCCACTTCCAGATCAGACCCAGTGTTGTTTTCCAAAAGAAGCGTGGACCTCACAACAAAGACCTTGCATCCTCGCTCGACCAGGACATCGATCACGCACTCGCACTTGCGAAGCTTGCCTGAAAAACTGTCAGAATCAGCGTTTACCAGCGCGTACATCCGTGAGTCGACCTGATCCACTGGAATCGCAGTCTCGCTCTCCCATTTTCTTTCGAAATTGGACTGCTGCTGCTCGTCGTCGTTCCGCTTGTCGTCGTCCTCAAAAACCGCGACGAAGATCTGGCGATAGTTAGTCGGGCTGGGTCTCTCGCCACTGTTTCTTCTTCTCTTGAGTCGAAAGCCTTGTCCGCTATCGTTGTTTGCGTTTTGATCCTTGAAGAAATCATCCTCGCTCGAGTTGCTCTCAACGAACTCCAGAGGTTCTTCGCTACCAGGTAGTAGCGTACTCGCTTTACAGGATTTGCCCCAGTAGTGCAAGTTCAAACCCGTGTTGTTGCGAATCCAGTATGTCGAGTACTCGGTCATCTCTCTTGGGTCACCACCTTCATTCACGACCCATTTCCACGCGCGATTCGCTGCCATCAAGTTGGCGATGAATGCTTCGGTCAGATTCACTTGCAGAGTTTCGTTGGACAGGATCTTAACTTCCGTTGGTGCATCCTGAGTCTGCTCCGATTCACCTGTCATCTCATCAGAAATGCTCTTTTCTTTCGCTTTTCTGGATACCACGATATCCACTTTCCACGGCTCGATCAGCGGTTCAGAAGTCACCAACCGCAGATTATGATACCAAGCGTCAATTGTAGTCACCAGTGTCGCTTCCATCTCTGAGTTCGATTTCGAATGGTGCGAGGCAGTGACTTGACCAATGTTGAACCCGATCACCGGAGATTCTTGGTCGACAATGTTGTTGATCACGCGGAACTGAACACCATCCATTTGAAGCGACGAATGGATTATGATGCGGCGATTCGCAGCGCCTGCCTCATGCCGTATCTCGTCACGGAATACATCACCGTCTTCTCTCTCCATTGGAGAATGGTAAAGAGCAATTTCGTCGTGCGGATCATCGGAGAAATTCCATCCAAACTCCTCCTCGATGGATTTGAGTCGAGCTACAAACGTCTGGCGCACTTTGTTTTCTGCATCCGCCACACTCGCCAAACTGGATCCAATTTTCAGCAGCACTGGAAAATTGCGATAGGAGATGCGCGAGGCGATTTGGTCTACTTTCACAGAAGGTTGATGAAGAATCCAGTCTTCCCAGTCTGACGGCGACTGGTTCAAGACGCCCGGAAGAAGGTGTTGCTCTTCGTCGAAGGGCGAGACAGGCTCAAACGACACGGTCCCTGTTTTTGCAGGCTGAGGATCGCTTGCTTCAGTCTTCACAAGCGGTCGAGTGCAGTGGGATGAATTGAAACCTGCACGGATACTAAACGGCTCGACGATAGTCCACGGGAAGTGCGAGCTTCTTGTGCCTCTGGAATCGGCATCTACACGCTCGTCGAATGGAGAGCTAATACTCAACCCCACGCCGTTGATTTCTGCAGATCCTACGACAAGATCTCTACTAGACGTCCCAGCGGGGCACTTGTCGTGACTAAAGGTTGAAATATCCGCAATCAGGTTTGCCGAGAGCTTCACTCCTGTTGCCTCCGTCTTCTTATCCGTCGACAGAAGCCACAGCTGCAAATTCGAAAGCTCCACATGCACGATCCACAGACAGATATTCTCTGGTTCGAGACTCTTTGCCACGGCTTCATTTTCGCCAGAGAGCTGTGCTTCGTCGATGTGTTCTTGCTCTCCTTTCTTTCCTTCATCAGCATCTTGTACGGATGACGCCAAGTCGCTGGTAGTAAGCTTTCCGAGTCTGTCTTCCCCATTACTGAGGCTCTGGTTGTTGATCGGAGACATGAACATCAGCCTCTTCCCTTCACCATCCTTCATGGACTCTGAAATGCTGTTTTTACGGCCGGAAGTGAATCCAGTTAGTCCCATCCGGGATGAGTCCATGTGATCGTTGAAAGCTTGCGATCGGCCGTAAATCGCGGTTTCGTCTCCTCGACTCTCAGCAAAATCCCTCGAGCCATCCATGTACCCCTGGTTTCGCGCCGCGGATGATGGGATCAGCATTCGAGGCTTGTATTGCGCCTGGAGCTGGTACATTCTCCTTGTCACAGCCATGTACATCTCCATTCCGAAATGCTCCAGGCGCAGAAGAGTCCGTGGCAGAACGTTTACACGTGCAGACGCTAGCGAAACGACCATCGAAGCCGCACAGCGTTGCTTTCCTCCCTGGGGTCCCGGTTGTGCCTCCACCCGCACCACGAGCTGCGGCGTCGAGGCTTCATGGTCCAGATCGCTTAATGATGAGCTCTCTTCAAAGTTCAATTCGAAGTTGCGGGAGTTGCTACGATCAGCTCGCGTTGGGCTGGAAAGAGACCGGCGATATGCATATCCGCCGTTCCCCCTTGCTGGTTTGACTGGAGTGGCACTTTCAAAAAGATCGGTGATGCATTCCTAAAAAACAAAACCCAATCAAGTTAGAATAAGAAAGTACAAATCGCACGAACAACAAGCCAGATTTCTTACCCCTGCATCTGCAATCTTGTCCCGGATCACCGCTTTGTGCACGGAAAACTCGCACAGAGCTGTTCCAGAATCCTTCGAAGCTGAGAAGTTCAAGGAGTCCGCATTCAGCTTTGCTTTCAAGCCTGTGGCTGAAATCTCAGCGATGATAGTGCAGCCAGGAGCTTTCGGAAAACTCGGTTTTCTGCCCCATGCATCGTGACGCTGTCTTCGGGGAGAGCCTGGGGTATTTCCTCCAAAGACGCTGCTTGCATCTCGCGAATACCCATCTTCATTCGCATCAACAACACTCTTCATCCACGTCTCAAACAATTGAGGCGCTTCTAAATGTGCTTGCAAAACGATTTTGATCTCTTTGATAGATAGACTGACAGTCAGACCCATCTGTTGTTGCTGCATCTGGGAATTCTTGTTGCCTTCCACACCGTCTTGCAGCTTTTCTTCAATCGCCCAGTCCTCTTCTTTCGTCACCACCGAGCCCAAAAGAGAGTCTACATCATCCCGATCTTTCCGATGGCTCGCTACCTTTGCGATGTCCAAAATCGGCTTGATCGTTCCGTAGAAGACGTCGAGTCCTAAGCACATTGTCTTCTCGCCAACGTTGACACATACAGGGGAGATCTCAATGGACAGCACCAATTGAGGAGAACTTTCAGGAGTATCGATACCATCATTCAGTATGTCCTTCTGAACTTCACGCTGCGCTGGAACGATGCAATGCAGTCGGATTCCCGTCTTCTCAAGAAGGTTAATCTGTTCATGGATGAACTTAACCTCCATTCCGCTGATAGAAAAGTCAATTTCTTTCCCAGCAGTGCTCGAATCCTTCAAATCCTCGTCACCTTTTTGAAGCAGCTTGGTCTCGATAGATCCAATCACAGTACCAAAATCGATGCGGAGACCACCCGATGGAGAGGACTCTGTCGGGGTAGATGGGAGGACTATACTGCTGTTCAGCATCTTCAACTCGAAGTCAAAGTCATCAAAGAAGCTTGGGTGGGGTGTCTCGACGACATTTTTCTTCAAATCATCAGTCGGTTCTTCCAGTTTCGCTTGCGTTGGAATCTCAGGAGCTGATCTTGGTTTCTGGTTCTCTGCGCGCCTGCCTGTTAGGTCGACTGCATCGAAAAATGGTGTCAACCGTGCATTTCGAGGGCTCATGAAGCTCGAGTCGAGGAATGGCGACTGCGCGCTGTGAGCAGATGCATTCTCGAAGGCGAAGGACTGTGAGCGAGGATGGCGCGATAAGGCATCCTCGAAACCAAACGACTGGGAGCGAGGGTGGCGAACCGAGGTATCCTCGAAAGCGAAAGACTGGGAACGAGGATGGCGAGTCGAACCTTCAAATCGGCTTTTGGGCCCGCGTTGGTCATGCCTTGAGACCATGTACATGCGAAGTGGTCCGTCCAGAATGTAACTCGTCACGCTTTCAAGGAAATCTGGCTGGACGAGAAGCTGTACCGGTTGGATCGAGATGCTCGCTTTCGACCTCCTCGAGATTGTGCTGGTCACTCCCTTTTGATCAGAACCAGGACTGGGCACCTCGCTCTTCTTCACAATCCTGCAGTCGATGCCTACGATATACTGAGGGATAGCGCCAGCTCTTGAGTTAATCGTCCTAAGGTCCAGCCCAAAGATCTCGACAAATTCTTTTCGCGCAGGATCTCCTCGTTTGTTCAAGCTGGTAAACTGTCCCTCATTCTCCATTTCGTCCAGATGCTTCTTTGGGCATAGATCGAACACTTTAATGTCGCCGACTGTGCCTTTTACAAGCAAATCACCGTCTTCGGAAGTGTTCAACTGAGCCTGGAAACGGAGAATCGCCACCGACGACTCAGGTTCGCCACGATCACAGAAGCATACTGAGACAGATTGGGATCGTATACTCACTTTCAGCATTGCCGCCTTCGCCTTGTTGCCACTTGCGCGTCTCGCTTCAGCAGTAGCGTCTATTTGCTTCTTGAGGAACTTCTTCCGCGCATTTTCTAAATCTGCGCGCACCGACTCGGTCAAACTCATTGGGAGCGAGTACTCTTGGCTGACGGATGGCGTCAACTGCAGTGGAGGCAAAAAATCGTCACTGTCTGCAGGCAACGTGGCAGTCATCGCAAAGCCTGTTCCTGGAGTAGGCACGAGCGCCAGCTTTGAAGTGGTTTCATCGATTAGCTCTAGAAGTGAGCAAATGTACGACTGGTCAAAGTTGAACTGGATGCAGCCGACTCGGATATCCATGTCTTTGAGAACTTCGTCACCAGTCATCCTATCGTTCACCGAGCTGTAGACAAAGTCCAACAGATTCTCAGGCATCGGAGCAGGAGAGCTCGCAGTTTCCGCCCGCTGGAAAGAAATCACTCGCTCTCGCTGTCTGCTCGGGCGACGTCTTCCAGTAGGGATCACGGCGCTGGTGAACGATTTCACAGTGCGCCGCTGCGGAGCTCGCATCGAAAAGGGAGCCGTGATCGTCGGACAGGAAAACAGCAGAAACTCCGACGATTTCCCACTTGCATCAAGATAATCTTCCACTTCCAGAGATCGAAAGCCGCAGTTCGCTTGCGTGGATAGCGTTTTCTTGGCCAAACGGACGCGGAAGCCTTGTAGTTTGACGAGAATCGTTCCATTGTCCGCAAGATCTTCTTCAAAATCAGAGCCATCATAGCGATACGAAGCCGATGCAGGGATACCCAGCGATGACGGTTTCTTCAGCTGAACTGAAATGAGCGGAAACGTGAGAGTACAGACAAAGAGCCGTCGATCGAGCAACTCAGCGTGCTGTGTAGTACCGTTCGGTCGTTCCGTCTTCTTCGCTTTTCTCTTTGGTTGTGGCGTATTCGGCATATTCAGGACACCCGCCACAGTGCGAGCCGATCGAACAGGGAAATCCGCTTGAAAAGGCTCTGCGGCAGCGTTTGCCTCGGTGTTGTCAAGAGACAACAAATTCAGATCAAGATTCCCACTCGCGATACTGAACCACGTATCGTCACTTCCAGTGCTTGATTCTCCGTCAGAGTCAGAGTCTCTTGAGCCAAGTTCCATCGTATCAGCGGCAGTCGAGACAGCAATACTATCGTCCTCATCGTTCGTGAACTTTTTCAGAGCTGAGGAACTCAGAAAGCTGTTCCTTCGTCGAGAAAGAAAGCGATCCTCTTGGTCGAACGGATTCGCATCCAGTCCTTCAAATAGATCCGTCGAGTCAAACAGGGTGCTTTCGAACAGATTCGCCTCCGTTGTAGGCGATGGCTCAGCAGCGCTGAACCGCTCAACCAAACACAGAAGCTGGAAGTACTTTTCAACCGACATCTTGAACGTCAGTGCCGGAAGATCGGCGTGGATGTAAACGCGTGTCAGTGTCGCATCAAGCGGGAGCACGGAGGTTCGGACGGTGACGTTGATGTTGAACCTCTCAATCAGTTCGTACTCTTGCTCGTCATTGAATGCATTGCGAAGATGCGGCGGACTTGATGCCGCGGGATTGCTCTGGCGATTTTTCCCATACGGAACAAGGAAAACGTGAATATTCGTGACTGAGAGACTGAACTTGTCGTAGAACTCCTCTTTCCAGCGAATCGCTCCTTCACCTTTCTCGGCTTCATCATAGAGCTGCTTCACAAACGATGTACTCGATGTAAGGTTCGGAGAGCTCTGAGGGTTCAGCAACGCCAGCGAAGATCCGCCTAAGCCACTCAGAGACGCGCTACTGCTGGACATCATATTGATGCTGTCTCCATCGAGTTTGCTCAGCCGGTCCGTGCGGAAGTTGATGTGACCGAGATCCACGACCAGCCGAGAGCAATTGATGTCTGTGTCGCTCTCTGGGATAATTATCACTGGGGCTTGAATACGCAGGTTCACTGACAGTGCAATCCGATTTGCCATAGCGTACTTCAGTTTTGCTTCAGTTCGCGCCTTGAGGTTGACAATGTCGTTGAACGAAGCAACCTCCAACTCTGCCCACAGACCCAGCACTTTCGGAGTGTTCATAAAGCTCGTCAGTCGCCCCCAGCACGTCGCTGTCGGCGAGAACACGATTTCTAGCGGCTCCATGTGGATCGAGAGCGCAGCGTCAGCAGTGGAATTGACTGGATTCGTCTCGTAGCTCATCAGGAACACTGGCCCAGAGAAGGTGGCATTGTCAATTTCACTCATGCTCCCACCAACGCTTCCACTCTGCTTCCTGCTCAAGAGACGCGAAAAAGCCGAGCTCTCAGCACTTTCGTCGAAACTTTCGATCGATTGAAGCGAGACATCTACTTTGATCGCATCATTTCTCGCCACTGCAGCAAGCTGGAGGTGCGAGAACGTGCCCAGCAAGAAGTCCGTAGGCGCATATTTCTTGCTGTAGCTGGGATCATCACGTAGCAATCTCTTGTTCGTCTCGCTATCGCTGGACAGTGTCAACGAACCTTTTCCGAGGGTCACTGTAATTTGAGACTCGACGCTATGCTCGAGAGCATCCGGGTCGTGATCTTCAGCGTTCTTCTTCAACTTCTTTGTGCGTTTCGAAGGCTCATACTCCAAGATCTTGAACAGCTCACGCAGTTCAACCTCGGGAAGCACTCGTCTTGGGGCTTCATCTGGAAATCCGTTCGACGAAGACGTGAGCTTCGATGTCCATCCAAACATCCACGTACCCCACGATCGGTACTTCATCTCTGTGGGCAGAGTGGACTCTGAGAGTTCAGTGTCCACAGACTCCGTATCAGAGAAAACAGCAGACGACGGCATTGGCATAGTAGGTGACGGGTCTCGATGTGCAGACCTTGACGATGCGTACGCCAATACTCTTCGATTGGCAAGATATCGAAAGAACAAGATGTCTTCCACGCTTCGTCGACTCTCAATCTCTTCCAATACTGATGTCGTCCCAGTAGATCCAACGCCTAACGACTTGAACGATGCTCTCGAACTCCCGGACGAAAACAAGCTCGCTTTCTCGTCTTCGTCGTTGTTTTCGCTAACACCGCTCCTTTCCAGATCCTGATCATAATCAATTTCTTCATCTTCATCTTCCTCGCTCTCAGAGTCCAGATAGTTCCGCTGGTGGCCTTCAAGAAGCTTGCGCGAATGCTTCTCCCACGCAGCCATGTACTTCTTTCGGTCATCTCGTCGCTGCTTCATGTACGACCAGGACCAGCGCTGCTTCTTGGCTCGCACGTCTTGCACAACTGCATTGATCGCATACTGCCACCACTCTCCTGGCTCAGCATCCAGCACGGCGTTCCGTGGTCGCAGCCTCTTGTACTGCTGATACTTTGCCACGTGACTTGGGACTTGAAAAGCAGACGCCAGATACAGCAGGTCGCAATACTGCGAATCCTCTAATCGGAGCGCTACCTCTGGAATACTCACGTCGACTTCAAACTTCGGTCCGCTGTTATCGAACGGATCGCGATTCACAATCAAGCGCGCGTGGGCGTCAATTGGCTTAAGCAAGAAGTGATGCTGCTGGTTTGATGGATACATCTGCGTGTGCTGGTAGTGGCGATCATCAAAGCGCTTTGGGATCGATCTGCTGAAGAAACTGGAAAACTCGTCGAGCGAACATCGCTCAAAATCGACGCTCTGATTGCGCAGTACGTCGCAATCTGGGTTTAGATACACACTCAGATGGTTCAGCTCGACAATCTTGTAGATTCGCGGCTCGTTGCTCTTCGATGTGTCGACATACGAAGGCTGCCAACTCGAATTTGTAGACTGCAGAAAAGGAACGGCAAGTAAGTATGAGGCGCTACAAAAATACTCACACAGAAATATGCGTTGGCTGCCTGCCAACTCACCTGAACGTGAACAGATTCGATGGTTAAACCAATGGAAAATGGGTGATCACCAGTCGAATAGTCTTCAAGGCGGACATGAATCCGCCGAATATGCAGCTGAAATATAAAAAAACGACATAAGAGATGATGTGAGACAATGGGTTGCCAAGTAAATACTGACGTGCGCAGTAAGCCTCAAAGCGTTGTACCTCCAAGTTATCGATGATTTTATTGACGAGACGCGCGGCAAAGCCTTTCTCCGAAGAGCTCGCAGATTGGCCCTCCTCCTCCTCTTCCTGCTGCTTCTTCGCTTGCGCATAGAGCTCCTCCAACAGCTTCTTCTTGATTGTGAACTCGTCCATCTCGAGCATCGCGCGCTCAATGTCTTCCTCCGTGCGCACGAGCAAGTACACATCGTCGATCGTGACGACGACCGAGTCCGAATTGAGGCGGTTCCACGGGATCTTGAGCTCGATCGAGCCTACCATGCCGCGCACGAGGTTGAGCGCCGGGTGCACAATCACGTCCGGTTTGATCTCGAGCGCATGCAGCACCACGTACCCGGACCAGACCGCGACGTTGATCTTGTCGCTGCTGAAGCACTTGGGGTCGATGTAGCTGCCCAGCGCGCTCGTGAGCAGGCCCGTCACGAGCGTCTCGAACATCGCGTCGATGTCGTAGAGCTCTCTTTGCTACGCTCGCTTGCTGATTCGTTCTCTCACTCTCACGGGCACACACCAGAATGCGGTTGCTCCTCTTCCACTTCCTCTTCACCTGTTGCAGCAGAAGAATGCGCGCTTGGCATCCAAGTGCGGCGCAATTTTGCGGTGGCAACGGAGTGGAAAAGCGTGGACACCCAAAAATGGTGTGGCCACATAAAATACAGCAGGACATTCCGTAAATAAATACATAGATACGTAATTAAATAAATAACATCAATCTACCAAAAATTACAAATAATGATCTTATATTTCAACCTGCATTTTTCAGAAAAAGAAGAGAGCTGGGAGTTAAAAAAACACAACTGCTATTATTTTTAAGTAAAAAGATCGCATGCTGTTCATTATTACCACAGCACTCCTCGAGTTATCCCAAAGCTCACGAGTCACCTGCTTTCATGCGCACCTCCGCTA
>JALBZZ010000677.1:0-17390 GCA_038051095.1 Globisporangium irregulare
TTTGGAAAGGGTATGAATTTTTGGCAGTGTAACTTATTGGGAGTGACATCTGTATAAAGAATAGATGCCCCCTTCCCCCGCTGCGAATATACTAGTAACGTTAGTATATAACATGCTGGTAAATATAGGCGAGTGACCTGTTCCATGCAGCTAGCTGTTCGGAGGGGTTTGCTTTGCTTTTCTTAGCGTCACTCCATTTCTCGATTTATCATTACTGACTTTGCCCCCAACCGATCGATAGCTATAGCTGCTCTGTGTGTGAGGGGTCATAGGGTCGCGTGAGTCTTCTTCCTTCAGTCTGACGCCTGAGAGGCTGGCTGATCGTGAATATTGCTCACACGACAAGGTCCAAGGCGAGCTGGACTGACACCAGAGCAAGTGCTGGAGACATCTACGTCTTCCCTACCGAGCTGTGAGCTGTGCGGTTACCCCGACTTGAGTAGTCCTGATTACATCCGTACTTTGATCGAGAATGGCGATGAGCGAGCGTGTGGCGGCGTTCCTGTCGCATCCCAGTATTGTCGACGCTATGAGTACCGAGGACGATGTCGTGGAAGTGCTGAGCGAAGTTGCGTCGCTCTCGGAGCAATACATCCCAACGCTGACGTTCCTTATGCGTCCAGACAACCGTAAGTACCCCCCCCCCCTCTCTCAGCTTCCATCGTCCAGCTGTCAGGATGGATGCTTCTTACCATGTTTTGCTGCCTGTGCTCTTCACACTTGGATAGTCACAGCACTGGTCAAGTGCATCTTGCATGAACCTGGTTCCACTGAAGGGGCTCAACCAACACCTTTAGACTGCGAGCGGCACGCGCCTGGAGATGGCGAGTTCCCTTCCTACGACCAGTACGCGCTCGTGTTTAAAGCCCACTGGGTGCTCTGCGCTTCGGGTTTCTCGTCCCAACTCATCGCAGCGCTCGTAGGGCTCCAGCCAGAGCCGCGGAGTGCCATCTGCGCTGAGATTATCAACTGCAACTCGCGCGACACGATGAACCTCGAGGCGCTCGCGCGGTTCCTCAATGTGTTCATGGACCAGTACTCGCCCGAGACACTACTGAGTTTCTTTGGCAGCGGAGGTGGAGGAGAGGACGAACAAGAGAACCAAAGAGCGCTGCTTGAAACACTCCTGGTGCTGAACTGCTACGAGCCGATCCGCGACGTGTTGCTGCGAATCCTGAACGATCTGTCCGAGACCATGACGTCCCTGAAAGGCGCGACGAACCAAATTCTGTACCAGCTAGCCCCACAACAAACGACGACTGGCTCCGAGTCAACGTTGACGAACAGCTCCATCCAGAGTCGAATAGCGAATGACCTGCCGCACCAGGTGTTCTCACGCATGCTCTTCACGTGCGACCTGCTCACCGACCTGATCCATGAGCGGCGCACGGGTAGCATCGGGTTCTTCTACGTGACCGAGATCTCGGCATCTTCTGATTTCGCGTCTCGACTCATCGACGCCGCGCTTTACGACCTGAGAACGCTTCCCACAGCGTTCGCGAACGAGTCATACACGGTCAAAGTGCTCAACTCGCTGCTGCAGCAATCACAGTGCGGCTGCGTGACGAAAGCCGCGTTTCTGTCAAACATGGTGCTGCCTCCAGAGGTGGAAGAGTTCACACAGGGAAGTCCGCATGACGACTTGCCAGTTGTATGGAAACTGTTCATCGCGCGCCTGCCGGAGTTCCTTGAAATCCTGCAATTCCCTACGCAAAAGCACTTCAAGACGATCCACGTGCAGGTGATTTATCTCATGCTGCCGATCCTCAACGTCTCGTGCACGGCCGTCGACCGGCAGCTCATCCAGACCAAGACCATGGAGTGCGTGCTCGAGCTCATCGTCCGGTTCCCGCAGGCCAATATCCTGCACTGCGCGATCTCCCGGCTATATATCGTCGCGCTAGAGGACTCGCCGTTCATGTTTGGCAAGGAACTGCCAGCGTACCGCGCGGCGAACGATCCGCTGCGTTTCCACTTGTTGCTCCAGGGCTGTCTCGACACTGTACTGAGCGTCTTCGGCTCCGAGGAGAAGCGGCTCAAACTCCCGCCGGCTTTCCTCGACATTGCGATCTCGTTCGACCAGGCGCTCACGACCGCACAAGCTCACTCTCCGCACCTGTTCAGCAACGAATGCATGACGAGATGGCACGAGTTCCGATCCAAAGTGCTGCTCCCCACGCAGACGCTCTGGGAAGAGCAATATGAGCCCCCTGCAGTGGTGCAGAGTCCAAAGCGGTGCTCGGTCGTAGAGCTCTTCGACCCAGCCTTGACGCTCAGTCTGCCCGCCCAGGCGATACCAACCGCGGCAGAAGAGGCCGAGCAAATCAGTATGCTCCAGAGAGCGATCGCCGTCGCGACGGGGACTCCGATCCTCACGCCAGCGATTTCCGAGTTCTCGCTCACAACTGCCACTGTCGAAGCAATAGCAAATAGTTCGCGCTTGGGCACGCTTTCGCCCTCCGCACCCAAGAGTAGGTCTGCGAGAATCATGGGCGACGATGAGGAGGATGGCGCTGACGTGCCGACACCGCTCTCGGCGCTTTACAATGACGAAGAGAAGTCCTTGATGCTCAAAGTGGCGTCCACGACGCTGGCAGCCTCGTCAGATTGATCTTTTCTGCTTCTTCTTCGTAGTTTGTCCCTCGCGACTATAATTTAACAATTGATGCCAAAGAACCCAAAGAACTCACACGCACATTGTTTCTGCGAATCGAGTCACGCGACCTACCTCCAGTGCTTGCACTCCAGTTCTTCACCATATTTCCTTCCTCGCACAAACACCAAGCAGCCATGCCAATCAAGTCCGGAAGGTGTTCATTCATTCAGAGCAATGCTGATCGTTGAACGAAGAATTACTTGGCATTTTCATGCTCTCAGGTTATCTTCTTTTACATCTGCTTCACCCGTGGCTCCCGCTCCGTTCACCTCGCTCTGACTCTGAGAATCTTCTCGAAGCGTGCTCAGCAAGTGCAGCAGCAACTTCTTCTGGGATTGCACTTTCTTCTGCTCTTCGCTATTACCCTCTTCTTGTTTGCCTTCTTCGTCACCTGTAACTTTGTCAGTGCCCAGCATCTCGAGTTGTTCCTTGAGAATCTGTGTGAGCACGTCCATCTCGATACTGCGCTCGTGGAACTTGACCATCACGTACGCGCGGTTCTTCTTGGAGAACGCGCACAGGTGCGCCACGACGTGCGTGATACGCTGCAGCGTGAACAGACCTGCATCTAACCTTCGCAGGTACCGCTCGTCCTCGTCTTCCTCATCATCTTCATCCTCATCATCTCCTTCGGCCAAGTCGCTCTGCTCCACGCGGTTCAGGTATTTGACAAACAGGTCAACCACGCGATCCATCTTCTCCATGTCGTTCTCGACAAACTTTGCGTGGAAACGGTCGAGGACGTCGTACTTGGCTTCAGACGTGAGCAAAGTGCACAGTGACGCCATGATGCTCATGATGTTCTCTTCTTCCTTGGCCTTCTCCGCACCTTTCGCGCGCTTGTTCTTGGCCTTGGCCGATTTCTTCTTGCCCATAAACACAGAAAACAACACCTTGAGCCCACCAACTTCAACCAGGCGCTCGCAGTTGCGAGCGTTACCCATGATTGTGTGGTCCAAGATGCGCAGCGCGCCGCGGAACACGTACTGAGCGCGGTCTTTCATGCACCGCAGCACCAGCTCGATGCCCTCGAGGCGGCGGAAGTGGTTCTGTGCCGCCGGGAGCAGCAGTACCGAGCAGAGCGAATTCACGAGGTTCTCAACAAACTCTTCCTCTTCCTCGTTCCCTGGGTCGCGCTTGCGGTACGGCGCGATCGCCTGTAGCAGGTCGTCCAGCAAGTCCACCTGCACTTTGGTCTTCTTGCCTTTGCTCTCCACCGCCACTGACTCCACTTTGATGAACTGCTCTTGTGCTTGAGACCCCGACTGTAGTAGGATCGACAAGATCTCGCTTGCGTAAAGCTTGTTCTGGCTGAACTTGCGTTTCGTACCCACCTGTTTCACCAAGAACTGGAAGATATCGGTCGTCACGCACACCTGTGCGCACGTCTTTGGCTCCAGGTCCGCCAGGTTCTCAAGGATCTGCAGCGTGTTGTAGATGCCCGCGGCCTCTTCTTCCTTGTCGTCAATGTCCGGAACGTCCAGTTGCTGCAGATTCACCACCAGTAACGCCAGCAGTTTGTGCTCCAACAGCGCGTGCACGAGTACCAGGCGCGCGTCCATGGACCCTTCTTCCGCTTCGTCGTCGACATCTGTGAGATCCGCCAGCAGCGCGACCACATCCAGTCGGATGTCCAAATTCTCGTGCGCAAAGAGTCCCAGCAGCATCGGTACGGCCTGCAACTCGACCAGCGTCGGGTAGAGAGACGCGGGGGCGGCGGCCACCTGCTTCCACTTGGTCAGCTCGGCGTCGAGCGCGATCTCCGAGTCCATGAACTTCTCCGGTGCGTCCGGATACTTGGATCGCATCAGCGCGTTCTTGCGGATGAGCTTGTCCAGCGCGTTCGCCATCGACTTGAGCGCGCGCGCGTCCAGCTGGTCCATCTCCTGCGCGCTGGCGTTCGACACAAGCGCGTCCAGCTCCTGCGTGGAGAGCGACGACGACGCGGCAGGTTTCTTGCGGTGCGTCTGCTGCTGGGCGTGAGCGTTCGCGTCTTCTCCATGCGGGCGCTTGTTGCTGCTGCCGTCGTCCAGCACGCGCGCAAAGTGGTCCTCCATCCTGGTCGTCGTGGTGTCTTGCTTGCTGCTTTTTGCCCCTGTGTGTGTGTGTGTTGCTTTGGCAAATGCGGGCTGGAGGGCGAGGCATGCAAAATGGTGGAGCTAAAAATGAGCCTTTATATCATGTTGGCTTATTTTGTTTAGCTATTCAGAAATTCCTTTTAAAAATGACTAGAAAACTAAAAGATTTATCTGACCTTTCAAAATGAATTCAAAGCTGGCATTTACCAATTAAATTTATAGATAAAGCTCTCATTCCAGCGACGAATGCTAAAACCTTTTTATTAAATGTATCTTTGCTAAATTGTCCTTCGTTTCGTTTTTGCGCCATTTTGGTCTACTCCAACATGGGGGATTTCGCGAAGTGCTTGGTGCAGAGCATGCAGCTCGTTGTCAAGACCCGAAAGGTCACGACGCACTATCGAGGACAAGAGCACATTTGACGCCGACGGCGACGCTCGTGAGCCGCTGCTGCTGCTCGCCGCAGAGATACACGACACAGAAAGTCTGCTCTTGGCCTCCGGTGGTGATGTCACCTCTGCATCGTCGCTCACCTCGTCCCTCAAACCTCCACCGCAGTCGCTGTTCTCCTTGTCTTCGCTGCCGTTCTTCATAGCGTTCAACCGGCACTGCAATAAAAAATTATCACGCTCGCGACGCCTTGAATCGTCTCGCTCACTGTGGCTCAGAGTACCCTTGTAATCCGTAAAGCTGGCCGAGCTGTTGCTGCGTCTCGTGTTGTTCCCCTGAAGCGGTTGAACTACAGGTATCGGGACCTGAACGTTCGAGCGCGCCTTGAAGTGCGCAACCTGGGCCTCTAGTCGATCGCAGTGCGCTCTCTCATCATGTAGCTGGTTCTTGACGCACTCAAGCTCAGCGCGCGCCTGCACGGCGATGATCTTGAACTGCGGGAGCTCACTGTTGACGAACGCGCGCAGCGTCTCGAGATCTTCGTTGCAGTCGCAGAGTTCGCCACGAAGTTGCGTGTTCTCGGCGCGTAGCTGCTCAACCTGGAGATCGAGCTTGAAGAATTCGTGCGGTCTCTTTTCGTTACCAATGTGGTAAGAAACATCGGGCTGTGTCCCTGACGCCTGAGCATTCGATGTGGCTCTTGCATTCTGCCTCTGGATGAGCTCGACCTCTTCCTTCAGACTCCTCGCGAGCGCTCGCAGCGCCACGATCTCTTCTTCCTGGCGCTGGTGGTCTACGAGAACGCGCAGGAGCTGCTCACGCAGCCGGTTGCTCTCGTTTTCTGGTTCGATCTCTTCTTCAACACGAGTGGCTCCGTCGACACCGATGGTAGCTCTCTCAATGCTTGCAGCGCCATGCTCAGATGTACCAGTCACTAGCGCTGTCTTCTTCTTGCTTTTCTTCGCAGTTAGTGGTGGAGGTGGTACTGCTTGAGCTGTCGGCAGTGGACGCGCGCGCGCTCTTCTCGCAATCACCATCTCGTATCGCTGCTGGTGAGCGAAAAGATTTGCCAAACAGTAGTAAGTGAGACCAAGAGAGTGAGTTTATAGGGGTGACTCTTCAGTGCCAATGGGCTTCAAACCTCGAGGCTGAGCCTGAAGATATATACACGGCGTTTCAAGCCTTGAGTCGTCTTCTTTGGTCAGATGCTGAACAACGCTGCGATTGAATATGGCAGACGAGCTGCGCCACTTGGCTCGCCACGAGAAGAAGAACCTGGTGAGAGACTGGAACACTGGCGTCGCTCAGCAGCAGCAGAGCAAGCAGCAGTCCGAGCTTCACCATCAATCTGATGACACCTGCGGCAGCGATGGTGAAGATGACCTCGCCTTGGCAGCAGACCACCCGCTCGAGCCGAACGATCGACTGCTGCAATGGCTTCGACAAGACTTGGAACCGTCTCCTGTGATCTCTTCTCAATGGGAAGCCCAGTTCAGAGACCACAGCCAGCCGAATGACGAGGAAGACTTGGAAGCAGAGGCGATCCCACTGACCTCGGGCCAGGTCAAGCACGCGTACCGGACTCGCGCGCGCAGACAAGAGGTGCAGGACACCAAGCGAGCGGTCAAGATGAAAGTCAAGAGAGAGGTATTGCTGGGTTTGCAGCATGACAGAGCGCAGGCGATAGCTGTGTCGAGGCCGAAAGCGAGCCAGAATAAGAATACTCAGGCCGAATCTCTGACCGCCAAGTCGACCAGGACAGCTAGAGTTCCACCACCGCCACAACCACAAGTCAAGGTACATGACGAATCACTTGCTAATAATGCTGAGCAAGAGCAGACGCAGGACCCTCGAGTACTAGAATTGAGGAACCTCCCAGCGAGTCGCATGTGCATGGACTCGGAGTACCGCAACGAGACCCTCGCACGGATCCGCAAGCAGCTCATCTCGGGTCACGACGTGCTCTTGGTCAGCGACTGCGCATCGACAGAAGGATCCACTTTGAGCGACATGAAGATCATGATGCAACAACTCTGCGCGCAGAGCCTCATGTACTGCGTGCGCGAGCAGGAGGTTGTCCCGCGAGTCGATCTCTCGCCGCAGCGAGTGAAACTCCTGCTTCGCACACGAATTCCTCCGAGTTAGTGTAGTGGTATTTCAAACAGAGATTCCGAGACAAGTAACTGCTTTTCGAGGGATGCTGGTGGCCTATATTACTATTTTAAAGAGCGCGAAGGTATTTTAACCAAACCTTCAATTTCGTATATTAATATTCAAAATTTATTGTTGTGTGTTTTCAAAGCTTATATTATTTTTTTACTGTTTTCACTTGTATTCTTTGGTAATTAATACGCTTAGCTTTGCCTTTGTATTGACCCAATGGTGTTGTCAGTTTGGTCATTAATAAGTTCGCAAGTGACAAAATTGCGCTGTCACAGGAAAGCATACGCAACTCCATACTATTCATTTTCGTCACTGGACGGCATTTTGGCACAGATTTAAACAGAGCACCTCGGTAGTGATTTTATCGAGGTCAGTCTACCAAGATGAAAGGAGAATGAACCTTTCTGACACACCAGAGAGGCCCTACACAAAGACCCACAGCGGCGAGACACACACAAGAAAGCAAAGCAGCAAAGCAGCATGAGTAGCCTGCTGGGCATCGCGCTGGTCGTGGACGACATCAACAAGGGCTGCAACCTGGCGTTCCGGTACCCGGCGCCGCCGTCGGCCATGGACCACGTGTCGTCCTTCCACAAGCTCAGCCCCGCGCTCTTCGCCAAGCTCTTCCGCCCCAAGAACGCGCTCTGCAACCAGAGCTTCGAGCTCGTGATCGACGACCTGCGCTTCGTGAGCCACCCGGTGCTCGTTACGCTACGCGCGCAGGTGCCGGCATCCGCTGCCGCCCACGGCATAGCTGTTACCAATGCTGGTGTCATCGGAAGTAGTAGCAGTAGTAGTACTGGTGCTACGACGAGCGTCACTGGTGCTGCGACTGGAGCCACTGTCCCCAACGGTGGTAGCGTTACCACATCAAACACTCCCGCAACGGGTGGATCAATCGCGACGATCAACGGCGGCACGACCTCTGGCAACCGGAACGAAACGACAATGTTCAACATTATCTTCGCGCTCGAAGAGGACCTCTCGCAGCTGGACGAAGAGGACGAGGAGGTCGTGCTGCGGCGCCGCAGGAGTATCACAGCGTTCCGCACGGTCGCGGCGCAGCTCGCAAACGGCCTGTTGCACGAAGAGCTACGCTCAGGGTTTGTCTCCAAGGAGGTGCGCGAGTTGCTGTACATGCGTGACGAGCTGGTGCAGAACGAGCGGCTGGTGAACGCGTCGAACGGTGGCGGTGGTGGCGGTATCACGGGAGGAGGAGGTGGAGGCGGTGGCGGAGGCGGTGGTGGGGTGGGCAACAGCAGCGGCGCAGTGGGCAACCACCACCATCTCCACCGCAAGGATGGTGGTGGCAACAACTCGGACAACGTGAATGGAGGCGGAGTCGACGTCGACCCACAGACGTTCATCGACGTGGCGCTCGGCAAGAGCGTGCTCGCGAACGACCTCAAGAGCGTGTTCCACGGACTGGACGAGTCCGGCACGGCGCACGTCGTGATCAACCGCTGGGTCAAGCTCTCGCTCACGCTCACCGATTCGATCGCGGTCAAGATGCAGAACCTGCGGCCGTACCACACGCTACTGCTGCTCGCGGACGAGGACAAGATCCTGGACTCGCTGCCAACGGACCACTCGCAGCAGCTACGACTGCTCATCGAGGTCGCGAACCCGCTCAAGAGCTTCCAGGAGCTAGCACTCGAGACGTCGATCCCAATCCACCAACTCTTCCGGCTCTCGGCGCACCTAGTCTACTGGGGCTTCGGCAAAGTGATCGACACGATCACGCTGCGTAACATCTACCAGGTGAATCCACAGGCCAAACTGCGCGCACAGTCGGCACTGGCGCTCGAGTTCCGCCGCAAATTTGCGCCGCACGAGCTCAGCGAAGTTCTCTCAAGCTTCTCTGGCTCGCGCTCGATCAGCGAGTACATGAAGAACCTGTCGAATGCCAAGAAGACCGAGTACATCCACATGCTGGTAGGTTTACATAGTATGAGGCTTGTTTGGCTCTATATTGATACTCATCGAGTCTAACTTTTGTGTGTTGCTATGCTCTATAGATTTGGCTGCTGCAACAAAATTTCATCATCCAACTGCATCGCTACGTGTACTTCATGATCCCGACCGAAGGCGACCACGCGCCGTCCGAGTACGCGCACCAGGACAGCAACGGGTCGTTCGAGAACAACTCGTACGGCTCGAACCAGTTGTCACATCACCACAGCCAGATGAGTCACCACAGCCGCAATCACAGTCGCAACAACAGCTTTCTAGGGATCCATCCGCAGACGCCGCCGCTTGGCCTCTTGAGCGACCAGCACCTCCAGTCGGAGAGCAACTTCTCGCTCCAGTCGTTCATGACCTCAAAGGCATCGTCTATAGTAACAGCAGCAGTAGTAGCAAAGCCCCAGACCCAATTGCAGCAACTGAAACCACGGCTGCTGCAGGATGCGCCTGCTGCTGTGAATAGCAACCCGTTCGCGCTCTCGGAGCAGGAGCGCGAGTACCTGGACCGCATCGCGACGACGAACCCGGTCTACACGCTCTTCAAGCGGCTCTGCATCTACTTCCACGGCCAGTACCACTTGGAGGAGATCATGTGGCGCGAGAATGTCTCGCGCAGTGAGCTGCGCACCGTACTCAGCACCTACCAGGACATCATTGTCTGTTGTCTGCACGAGTGAGTTGAGTGAGCGAGAAATCCATTGTTGAAGTAAGTATGAGGTGAAGAAAAGGTTTGACCCCAGGGTACTTGGTTTGTATTAAAATTGGTTGGGAGGAAATAATGATTGGTGGTGGCGGCGGTGGGGGTCGGCTGTCGTGCTTCTTACTCGGCAGCTACTGCTTTCTTTGTTCGGAGCGTGTCGATCACCTCAAGGATCGTCTTACGGAAGCCCTCCTGCTCCAGCAGAATACCCGTCACGTGACCGGTCTTCAAGTACCGGAACTGCGCAGGCTTCCACTTGGTACGCATGCGCTAGATATTGATACGAACAGACACAGAATCGGCGTTAGTCCCAACCCGCCACTCACATTGCGATAACACTAATGCCTTCAAGTCATTCACTACCTGCCACTGCGCCTCGGTGACGCCAATGTACTCGTCCTCCGTGCCGACGACAAACACGACGGCGTCGGCACGTCTTGGCGGGTGGAAGTTGTCGATATCCGTGATCGAGAGGAACATGCGCATGCGCTTCTTAGCCTGCTGCACGGGGTCTTCGTCCACAAAGTGGCTCTCCTGCTCGGCTTCGGACGACGCCGCGACGCCGTGGCCCATGAGCATCTTGTCGAGCATCTGCAGCTCGTGCTGCTTGTAGAGCGAGTTCCAGTTGCAGGACGCCGAGAGCAGGCCGTCAGCGAACACAGGCACTGCAGACGGTGGCGCAAGCCATGCGGTCGTACCAATCTCTCCAGGGAAAACAGAGGCAACCATTGCTGCATGCAGTCCGCCCATGCTGCTCCCAGCGATCACGATGTGCGAGTACCCGTGGTGCTTCTGGAAGTACGCTAGTAGCGACTTGGCTTCTTCGATCGTGGCCTGGCCGAGCACGGGTAGGTCGCTCACGCGTCTTAGTTTGGAGCCTTTCTGGTCGCTAGGCTTGCGACGACCGTAGAATGGACCTTCCAAGATCTACAGGGTGCACCCAACACGGCTATCAGACACTCCTGTCCTAGCATATAGATACGCAAACCATAGAATTACAGAACTGTCAGTGTATAGACCACGCACCAGTGTGGCGACGCCCTTGCGCGCCAGCGGAATGCCGATGGACGTCCGTCGATGAACAAATCCATGCTCGCCCGTTCCGGGCAGTAGCACTACACAGGTGCGCACATAACAGCAACAGCACACCGATCAGTATGAGTCTACTTTCACCAGTACGCTCACTCTCAATACAATTCGTTTGAAGCACAGCATCAATCGCTCAAACTTACCGACTAGAGGGCGGTTGGGTGAGCCGTGCACAGGTGCCGCGTGTGACTGCGGTGGGGTCGTCGTCTCCCACTCGAGCGGCGTCACGAGCTCGCAGTACGCATCGAGACTCGCGCTCGGTAGGAACGCCTTGGCGTTCGGCAGCGTGCTCTTGAACGTCCCCTCTTGGATGCACGCGCGCGCGCCACGCAGCAGCTGTTTGTTGCTCCAGCTTAGATCCTGCGGCGCGAGCTCGTTTACCTCGCTCATGCGCTTGCTCTGTAGCAACTCGCGCACGCGCTGGGGCGTGTTGATGTCGCCCCAGCCGTCGCAAAAGAAGCCATTCGGAAACAGCACGGGGTTCTGCGTCACCGTGGCGGTCACACGATCCACGTAGCGGTGGTGCGCGCTCGTGAGGCCGTCAAGCAGCTTGCTGGGCGAGCGCAACAGCAGCGCCAGCACGCCCCACGGGTGCGGCACCACACCCGAGAGCTCCAGCGGAAGCATGCCCAGCTGCTGCTGCAGACGGAGCGCCATGGCGGGCAGCACGTGCGCGCGCCAGTAGCTGCTCAGGCGTGAGGGCGTCAAGACAGAGGAGGAGGCGGATGTGGAGCTCTTGCGCAGCATAACAGGCGGACGAGCGGCTGATTGGTCGAGCGGATGCGGATCGGGGGCGCGTGCTCTTGGCTTAGTTCGTGGCTTCTCGCTGCTCCTTGCTCTTCTTCTAATCGTCAGTGGATTTGCTGTTGTGTTTGTTGGGGTCGGGGCCGACCCGACGTTGGACGTCGGCAAAAACTGAAAAGCGCGTGTCGCTGCGTGATTAGAATTACTTTCTATTAAAAAAAAGTAGCTTTCGAATACCTTCGATATTTTGTATTATGTTTCCACAGGAACAACGGGATGGGCGAAATGTTACAGAAACATGCGTATTTATTTTATTTTTAGGACTGATCATCTGTTGGTTATTCAGAAAATATCCGGATATAAGTGATAAATAACAATCATGAGCTCGTAAGTTGCAACCTCCAACCAGGTAGAACCTACTGGCTGGAGGTTATCTCCAATTTCAAGCTGCTAACATCGATCACGCAAAGCCTCAGCTTGCTTTGTTTTCAATACTTAGCACTACTCAATAGAAACACACTCGTAACTATCCATCACATCTCTTTTGTTTTTCACTTCCTCGACTCTCGAGGTCTTCAGGCTCAAAAACTGTACGTCTTGACGCCAACGTTGGCGATCGGTACTTTCGCGAGCACGACCATGACTTCGCTGGCGCTGGGGCGTTTCTGTGGGTCCAGGTCCAGACACGCGTCAATTAGCTCCGCAATCGCCAGCGGACAGAACGGGGAGGTCGCAGGCTTGAGCTCCCCAGACACTACTTTCTCCAGGATCTCCAGTGGCGGGAGGTCGTTCCCCGTAGCCATGCACTTGAGCCCTTCGTAGGGCAACTGGTGGGTGTCCAGCTCCGAGAGAAGCACGCCAAACGCAAACATATCCGACTTCTCAGAGTGAGCTTCGCCCTGGAGCACCTCCGGGGCGGTCCAGTACGACCTCTCCATCCCCTGGTTCTCCTCTGAACCAGATGCTGCTGTTACCAGTTCGCTCAGGCGGGATCTGCCAACACCCGTGTTGATCAGTTTCGGATCGAGTTCCATTGTGAGTAACACGTTCTTCGACTTGAGGTCGCGGTGCACCATGCTGGGCTGTTGCTGGTGGTGCAGATGACAGATCGCGCTCGCAATGCCCATCGCGATACGCATCTTGGCCTTCTCCCACGCGAGCTGCAGACAGTGCTGCTTCAGGTAGAGCTGCAAGTTGCCATTGTCGACGTACTCCATGAGCATGCACAGGTTCTGGAGCGTCGTCCAGGCGACGCCAATGAACTTCGCGATGTTCGGGTGGTCTAACGCCGCGTTGAGCGTGATCTCGCCCATAAACTCCTCCAGTTCCTCGTACTCGGCCTTCTTTGCTCGTGAGAGGCGCTTCACGGCCACGTGCGTGCCTCGGACGCTCGCCAACCAGACTTCGATGCGAGAACAAGAAGAAGATGAGGAAGATGGAGAAGATGAGACTTCCGAGAGGAGGTTGACAAACTGGATCTGGTCGAATGCGACCGTGTTGAGCCGTAGAGACGGGTGGTTCACGAGCGTGTTGAGCACGTTGTTCGAGCTGAACGCGGCGAAGCTCTCGATCGACGACGACGACGAGATCGCCGAAAGCCGCGCGTCCACCATCACCACTGAGTTCCGGTTTAAGAACGAGAAAGGACCGCTTGCGTACGTGCCGTCCGGTGTCGACGCGATCGTGTTGCCTCGACAGGCAGTACCGCCATTACTGTCCGTCTTGAGCTCAAAGCGCTTGAATGTCTTGCGCCGAATGTAGATCGCGACGCCTGTGACGCCCAGCGCGACGGAGATCAGGATCGGGATCAGGTACAGCAGGCTAAACTCCTTCTCTTTGGCCACCTGGCGCAGCCACGACGTCACGAGAGCGCCAGGCTCCGGACGGCACCATTCATCAGTTGTAGGCTTTGCCAAACCACTTCCAGTACTTGGCGAATACGGGATGCAGGGAATGACCATCGAGGGCTTGGCGGGGCATTGGCTCAATGAAGAGCTAGCGGAAGTGTCGTCACTGCTGCTGAGAGCGTGGATGCTGTACATGACGTAATTCTCATTGTCGTTCTCCCACGCGTGCTTTCGGACACTGAGTTCTGGGATTGCAGACTCCTCACCACCGTCCGCCCACATTGGGGACAGGCGAGAAGACGACGAGTTGCTGGTATCGCTGCTGTTGCTCTGGATACCTCCAACCACAGCGCACAGGCTCTTGCTCTTGATCTGGTCGTCTGAACACGTCAGAGCCTGATACAAACTCGGTTCACTAGCGTTGCCGCTGGTTGAGCAGTTGTGCACCGTACAGCTGCTGCTACTGATCCCCATAGAGGTCTCCCTTGAGACGGCAATACCGCTCATCGCGAGTCCGCACTTCACGTACACAGCAGTCAGCGACGAGCTGCTCTCATCAAATGCGTAGCCAGAATCCCACACGAGCGCGCGCTGCAAGAGCGCAGGCAGGTCGTCAAACTGCAATGACGCGTCTGAGAGCCGCTGCTCAATCTCCTTTGGGAGCGAGTCATGTAGAATTAGTTTGTCGATAACGCCGCTCTCTCCTCCTTCATTGCTATCGCCAGAAGCCAGGTAGCGTCGATAGAACTGCTGCGTAAAGTCGGACGACGAGCCGTCGTACTTGTATCCCGCGCTCACATACACGCCGTGCGCGTCCTTCGATGACTCGGACGTGCCGACAGTCACGTTGCTTGCCACATCCAGAGCGCCTCCTTGCATCGACGCATTTGCTGCTGAGGATGCTACCGACGTGTCATTCCCGGTCTTGAGGTCGTCGTGGTCCAGCTGGAGCTTCTGGGCGTGCTCTTCGAGCCACGTGGTCATAAGCTCGCTCTGTGCTGGGCGGCACCAGCGCGTGTCGGTTCGGATGTATGGCGAGCAGGGAATTACCACCGCCGTCGAGGTTGTTGTTGCTGATACTTCACAGATGTCACTGGTCTCCTGTCCTTCTTCGTCTGGTAGCGCCGAGTGAATCGCGTACACGTGCGCAGGTGGGGTCAACGCGTCCTGGTTCGGCCACTTGTGGCGGCGCGCCTGGATGTTTGGAACCACTTTTACTTCACTGGCGTTGCTTGGTAGCGCCATGCTAGACCACAAAGGCGTGCTGGACACTGTGTCGATCGCTGTGCTCGCGCATTTCGCTACTGGGAGAAGCTGGTCGGATCGGCACGCTTTCGAATAGCTCCATCCGGCTGGAGACCCGGTACAGCTCGTGGTGTCACATGCCGACGCCTTGAACTCATTCTCACTCAGCGCGATCTGGGCCATCGCCAAACCGCAGAGGGTATAGATCTGCACGAGCGACGCGCTGTCGCCGATACTGTAACCGCTTTCCCAGAGCAGCGCACGCTTCAAGAGCTCAGGGAGGTCGGCGAACTGGAGCGAGTACCTGCCCAGGCGGTCATTGATCTCGGACGGTACGCTCTGCTTGAACACGACAGGAGAGCTGACAGACGACACTGCTGATGAGGTTCGCTGTTTGTAGAGGTTGTAGTAGACCGCGACGAAGTCTGATGATGATGGTGAAGAAGACACAGTCGCTGTTGCTGGCGCTTTGGACGCAGTTAGCCCGCTTCTTCGCGTGCTGTCAGCCTCCACGACAAGCGAGTGCGACAGACTCATAAATAAACTCACGCATACGACCGCAATGGTGGTCGTCGATGTCCGGCGTCCCAGTTTCCAAGTACGCCCGCGTTGCGCATGGCGCTGTACGGAAGCACAATGAGGACTCAGTGTCGTCGTCGACACGTCGCCGTCGCTGCCCATGCTGATAGAGCAAACGAGTACCTAGATAGATGGAGATGCACCTTGTTGGTAGCAGATGGAAGTAGATGACGCCGATAAGGTGTACTTCTCGCGTTCTTGGGGCTCGATGGAGCCAAGAGAGCGAGCAAGTTGGTGTTGTGGGCTATGTATTTACTGGAAAGCGAGGAAGAGGAAGAGAATGCCGTTCGATGGACTGGCTGACTGAAGCAGCAGCCCTCGACCAATGGGCTGGCTTTCTCTTGACTAGAAGCATGGGATGCGCAACGGTCGAGAGCCATCAATCAATGCACAATGATGGACTGCGACTTGAGGTGTCGGCCCGAAATTAGAAAGAACTTCAAAACCGATTTCTATTATTTGCACCATTTGGTTCGCTCCATTTTCCATGAACTTTCGGCCCAGACGACCCGATTTTTCCTGCAGAATAGAAAGCAGAAGATTGACTGACTGACGGAATGATTTCCATCCATGTGTGTGACTACCAACTGTAAACTAAACCCCTCAACAGGATGAGAGCGAGCAGCATGAAACTTGTTGCGGGCATTTCCAGCCTTCAATTTGTACTGGAACATATAGGATGATGGTGATGGTGCTGGAAATGATCGGAGCCAGGTCAGATAATGAGAGCGATACGAATGAAAGAGTCACCAGTCGCTTCTCTTTGAAGAGTGCCCTGTCCCCTCCGTCTTCGTCCCAGCAGCCCCTACTGAACAATCTCACGACCCCATTCTACTTGTGTGAGTGTGATAACAGATATTAGACGCGGAGATGTCCTCGGATCGAGTGGGAGCGAGTTACCTGATCGAATCGTCGGTTGTCCACCATTTGAAGATCCTGAACTCCTATTTTCGACCAATAAAAACGTATCAAAGCTCCATTCTTGACCAATCAGATCACTCAAAACGTATCCAACTCAAAACACCCATGGAACAACAAACAACTACTTGAAAAAAGGCTGGGATCTTCGATTCGTGAAAGATCACAGGCGAGCGAGTCACTTTGACCATTGAGTTCCCTCATTGGCTTATCTGCCAGAGTCTGTCTGGTGCAGAAGAGATACTGAAGCTGGTATGGGAGGCGGCGCTGCTGCTGATCCTGCTCTTCCTGCTGCACTTTGAAGGCGCGCGGGTGCAATTTGTAGTCACCTCCTCTCATTCTGCTCTACCTGACAACCACCAGACACGTTTACACGCTTCTACACCAGGTCACCAGCTCCCAAGGTATCTCAGCATTGATCAAGTTGCACCAGATCCAGCTCAGACGCAACAGCAACGTCAATTTTGCGCTCGGAATTGGATTCTTTTCCCAACTCGCCGAGGCACTTCAGGAACACGACCTCACATCAAAGTTCTATGGCGGGCAACTTTGATCCACATAGGTTGTAGCCTCTTTACCGCCTGTCCGTGACCCGATCCAAAAGCTCTACCTTTCTGAAAGCGTGTACCCGATGCGTGAGCTCCCACCGTTTGTTGCGGGGTCACACTACCTCTTGTCGATGGATTGCGCCCAGTTCATCGCTCGGAATCGCGACATCCTGGGCGATTTATCGTCACTGGATGATATCTCGGTGGCTCTCTAGCTTCTTACACTGCAGGTCCACCCCGAGCACATACCTTCGTTCCAGAATCTGCAAGATATGTCGTGCAGCGAGGATCTTGTGTCACTTGGTGATTTGACCCCACATGCGATTCGACTCATCCATTCGAATCTCCAGTCAGGCGCTCTATTCTGTCGAGGTTTTGACACCGCAACGTGGCTGAAACCAGATTGTGAGTACGAACAAGATCCAGCGTTACAAGTACGATTGCAGTGAGATTGCAGCGCAGATCCAC